>JAKCPI010018545.1:0-14308 GCA_023213315.1 Euborellia annulipes
TTAATCACTATTCTAAAATTTTTTGTAGTTTCTTTCAGAAAGAACCTGAAAGAAACTACAAAAGGAATTTTAGAATAATAAATATGAGGCCTAATATCTTTGTCAAAATGTTTCAATAAACAAGGACTGTGCCCAAATGATCTTAAATGCATAAAGAGAAAGAAAAAATTTATTTATTTATTTATTTATTTAGTGATATAAGATTCCCAGCAGAAATAAATTTCCAATAAATTATAATATTTACTCCGGTTTGCTAAGGATAACTAGAACAAAAGATGGTAATTTGGGTTGCATATCTAAAGGAGTACTTTTTTATATTTTCACTTTCTTAGTCGCCCCGGGCTTGATGAAGTTGGTAGCGTGCCTACCTTCTATACCGAACTCGCGGGTTCGGACCCCAGAGAGTCGGATGATTTTATTTAAGCCATTTGGATACCAAATAGCTGGACCCTCAATAGATATTATCATATATAAAGATTATCGTAAAGTCTTATATGGCCTAAGTTGCCGAGAAGACTGTGAGTGTGAGTGTGAATGAGAAAAAAGTGTGAATGTTTTTTTAAAAACAACAAAACTTTCTTAGTCGTGCTTGGGTCCCCTATCGATTGTTGAATGAATAGATAAAATAGATGTTTTCGCTAACGTAAGTATTTATTTCATTTGATTTGACTACAAATCATTTGAAATAAATGGGGATGGGGTCTAAATGGCCTTAGATGCCGAAAAAAACCTTAAAAAAAAAAAAACTAACGAAAGTTAGGCCAGCGTATCAGGACCGGATCTGGGGGGGGGGGGCGTGAGCCCCGGGCGGCAGATATCAGGGGGCGGCAATTAAAGAAAGATTTACTAAAAAAAAGGTAAAATGATATGAATTTTGTATAAAAAATTTTAAGGAGGGGGCGGTAAATTAAATTTTGCCCCCTCTAAAAAATCTCCTAGTTCCGGCCCTGCAGCGTATTATCATCAATTTTTGTAACGCTCAATTATTCATTCAATTTTAAAGATGTAAGTAATCACTTCAAAAATAAACAAACTTTAAAATGTATACAAAAATTAGGGTTGACAAAACAAATCACTTTAAAAAAAAAAAAAAAAAAAATAATTAAAATGAGAACAAATAAAATAATCAAATTTGAAAGAATAATTTTTCACTTCAAAGTTAGAAAGAATGTTGTTGTTATAATATAAAAACATTTATTTGCGAAGGAATGTCAAGGAGGCCATTTGGATGCATGCGAGGGAATGAGTAGCTACTTAACTTGAAGGAAAAGGGAGGGAAGGGAGAAAGAAATGGTGGAGGGAGGACTCAAGAAAAACATTTGCCATTTGGGATGTGCTTGCATGCAGGTGCACGAGCCAACCACCAATTCCTTTTCCAGTCAACAACACATTTCATTTATGACAACAACAAAAAAGTCAAAAATTTTTGTTCGCTTTGTTGTGGACTCTCACCTGGACCTGTTTGTCTTTTAATTTAATAAAATATATAAAGGGGTAGTATTAAATGAAAGTCTGGTGTGTCACACAAGATTTTTTGTGTCGTTTCCCCCAGTACATTAGATTTAAAGATGTAAAATTTATAAAGATTAAAAAAATATTATTTTATTTTTACTCTTTTCGACTACTGTGGCCATTAATATACCAGTGGGTACCGAGGGACGTTCAACATGTGGATTCCTTAAGATCACCCATCTGAGGAAAAAAATATTATATTTTGGGGCGGGGTCTTGGCAACGGAGTAGAGCAACAGTCACCACAATCGTTGCGATTAAGCAAGCGTGGCACAAGCTCGGGATTGGTGACCCCTAGCAATCAATATGTGGAACGGCCCCCAGTAGACATCGATGTATTTTTAATTTAATAAATAAAATTCTAGTCCCTAATTGTCGTAAAGTAGCCGAAAAGGTTTATTAAAGCTTTTGTGGTTTGAAATATTATTATTAGGAGAATTTTTAATTCTAGACCACATTTTTGTATTAAATATTTATTAAAAATATAAAAATACTGTACAACGTTTCAACTGCTTATTCTGCAGCCGTTATCAACGGGCACTCAAGTGAACTTGAGTCGGAGCGAGTGCACAGTGCTTGATAACGGCTGCAGAATAAGCAGTTGAAACGTTGTACAGTATTTATATATTTTTAATAAATATTTAATACAAAAATGTGGTCTAGAATTAAAAATTCTCCTAATAATAATAGCCGAAAAGGGTTTGAAAAAAATTTTATTTTATTACCATAGCGACCAATCTCCTATTATTTTTGGCCTATTGACTATTTATTTTAATTGAGTTAAAGGAGATCGCTAGAATCAATTGAGATTTGATAAAGTTTTAAATCAAATTTGTCTATTTTGTATATTTATAACGAAGCTAAAGTTTCGGTCCTCAATGGAACCATCTTCAGAGGCATTGATTAAATCATTTGGCATTAGAAAATTTTATGTTTTCTAAATGAGTAAGATCTAATTAATTAATTAAGAAACTCTAGTTCCGATCTGTTTTTAAATTAATTAAATACAACATACCATTTCGAAAATTTTATTATACACACACCTCTTTAGCCAATTTTCGTAATTTCTAAGATTTAAAAAATCATTTAATAGAGAAGTGAGAATGTATTGGCAGTGAGAGGCGAAAAAATAAAATATAGAGAAGTGTAAGATTTGTTAATTTTGAAGAAAAAGGAAGGTCCCATATGAAAAATTATTTTTTTCTCTCCCTCTCACTCAAGTGCCTTTAAATTTTAATATGTCAATTCTTTAAGGTCTATGATCAAATAAATACAATCAGTGGCGTAGCGAAGGGGGGGGCATGCCCCGGGCGCTACTCACAAAGGGGGGCCAAATGGTCGGCAAAACCAAAAATTGCTAGATAATTTTATCTCAAATTTAAAACCTAGCTTGAGCCTATGACTTTATGTATTTTACTTTATTTATTTATTAATTTGCGAGTATATTTTACTTATAATATTATATATAGTATAGATATGGTTTTCGAATGGGGGGCGGGGGGGCGTTAAAAAGGTATTGTGCCCCGGGCGCGAGGTAAGCTCGCTACGCCACTGAATACAATATAAAATTTCGTGAGATAAAAAGAAATATTTTACTGTTTTGGTATCAAATACAATAATTTTTATAAAATCTTCATTTTCATGACTTATGAAATGTTTCGAAAGAGATATAAATAATAACATATACAATAAGAGTATATAATAACGATAACCTCAGAATATCAAAAATAAATAAAAAAATATAATGATAACTATAACATTTATATTCATTCATGAAAATAAAGAAAAGGAATAAAAATAGCATGCTCTTCTATCTATGATGACAATTTAAATACAAAGATTTTTATTTTCTCTTACCTCTATATATGTTAATATATATAGAGAGAGAGAAAGTATTGGATTCATGTCAAAACTTCGATGTCGAGATTTTGATGGATATACACGTTTTGAGGCCCTCTGAATAAAAAAAAGTGGTTTTCGCAAAATGGTCTGTCTGTGAACAAAATATCTCAAGAACGAAAAGAGCTATGAGGTTGAAATTTTATTTTTAGTTAGGTTCCTCCCTGAGACGGGACACGAAGCTTTTGAACAAAATGGGGGGGGGGGGGGGGGGGGGGGGGGGGGGGGGGGGGGGGGGGGGGGGGGGGGGGGGGGGGGGGGGGGCGTGCAGATTACTAGTACTTTACTATTAAAACTAAAAAAATCTGGTGTGACAAGAACAACTTACTGAAGGTAAGAGAAAGTTGTGTGTGGTGCGACCAGTCACACCAGATTTTTTAGTTTTAAAAGAGAAAATAAACGAGTGAATTGTTCCTTTCTTTCTCGTTGGCATAAAAAAAAAATCAACTAATTCGGGCTTTCACAATCTAAAGAGATTTTTGATAACTCAAAACGATTTTGAATTAATTCATGATGTAAAATTACAAAAAAAAAAAAATCATAAATATTTAATTAAATGGAAGTTATTAAATGGCACTTGGCCGAAGTGACACGTTGCAGTGAGGAACTTAAGGGTGGACAAACAGACAGACCCAAAAGGGTCAAAGAATAATTAATTTGAGAATACAGGAACTCGGATTTTAATTGCTGGGGGGAACGGCCCCCTTCGCCTCTCAGTTGTGACTTACACCAAGGGTTGGGATTTGTTGTACATATTTTTTTTTATTTCGATTTAAATGAGTTTAGTGCATCTGAACTTTTTCAGAAAAATATGTTTAAAAAGGGTAATTAAAACGCTGGAGATATTTTCAGGCCAAATTTTAATACCACTATATAGTCGACGTTTCGGGAGACTTAACGCCTCCCTTCATCAGGACTAATGTGGTTTTAAATAATGAACCCTCACTGGTTTAGTCATAAGAGAATAATAGTCCAACTTCGCCTGCTGGTAATAGAAAGGCATTCATGAGGCGAGTTCTCAATATAATATAATGATTATATTGAGAACTCGCCAGTGAGGGTTCATTATTTAAAACCACATTAGTCCTGATGAAGGGAGGCGTTAAGTCTCCCGAAATGTCGACAATATAGTGGTATTAAAATTTGGCCTGAAAATACCTCCAGTGTTTTCATTTCTCGTTCATCGATCTGCACCAGGCTTTCCTAATCATCAATTTAAAAAGTGTGTCCGAGGATATGGACATTATTAAGAAAAAATCGAAAGACAAACCTTCACGAATTTGAAAGAAGAATTGATATTTAATTTTTTTTAAGACTTCAAAAACAGCGACAACAGCCAAGTTAAGACAAACGAAGATAAACTTTTTGTTTTTTTTTTAATAAGTTTACATATTGAAATAATAATAACAATAACATATTTGGAGTTATGAAAGAAGCAATTAGATAATAAAAGATAAATTGTGGATAAGTTAGCGATTATCAAAAATATGAACACGAGGTTCAGAGTGCAGAATAAATCAGTCAGAGACGCAGAGTCTTCACTCACAATTAGAGATTGGATGGGAGCCAGAGAGTAAAAAAACATCGAGATGCTGATCTGGTTGCTGTTCTCGTTCTTGCTTATCATCTTAATTTGGCTATGGATTCAAATGGAGATAACCAAAAGGAGTGCTTGTGGCATCTCAGGACCTCCCACTACTCCGATTTTTGGAAATCTTTTAGATTTCGGAACCAATACTGAGGGTGAGTTCTCTTTTATTATATAAACGAATTAGTTGAGGTTGCTTGCGTCCGAAATTTATTACTTTCTCTTACCTATGTATATATGTAATATATATATAGAGAGAAAGTATTGGGTTCATGTCAAAAATTCGATGTCGAGATTTTGATGGATCTTCACGTTTTGAGGTCCCCTGAATCAAAAAAGTGGTTTTCGCGACATGGTCTGTCTGTGGGTGTGTGGGTGGGTGTGTGGGTGGGTGGGTGTTCAATTTTAAGCATGAAGGAATTGAGCTACGAGGTTGAAATTTTATATTTAAGTTAAACACCACCCGGGACCGGAAAAATAAGCTTTTAATCAAAATCGGCCAAAGAGTACTAGTACTTTACTGAAGTACTTTTTCAGTTTTTTCGATTTTCTCAAAATTTGCTCCAACGATTTTTTTTTAAATTCAAAAATCAATTATTTTTTAGATGCTCTTTAAAATGTATATTCTCATTTTGCGATTGAAATCTTCTGAAGACCACTTTACTCTTGTATTTCATAGGGAAGATAGGAGAAATGGTTGCCATGGTAACAAAATATAAATATTTTCCTATCTTAAAAATTTTACATCTGAATTCAAATGTTCCGTACTGTCGGAAACTAAATATATGTCGACACAAAAAATCTGGTGTGACAAGCACAGTACACATCTTTCGATTACCGAAGGTAAGAGAAAGTTGTGTGCTGTGCGCCAGTCCCCAGATTTTTTTTCTCCTGAGAACAGTTTTTTTTTTTTCGACATCCATAAGTAAAATTTTAATAAAAAATTTAACTTAACCAAATTTTTTGTTTGTTTTTGTTTTTTAGAAATGACCAAAAGAGTATATAATATGTTGAAAAGACATGAAACACCAGTGAGAATTTGCATAGGTCCTTTTCGGCTGGTTGTTGCTTTGATGGAACCTGACCAAATTCAAGTAAATATTACTATAATCATAATTTCAATTAATTTAAAATTAACTTTATTTTATCTTTGATTTTAGTTAGTACTGTCTAGTACACAAATATTAAACAAGGGAAAATTCTACGATTTAACGAAACTATGGCTTAAAGAAGGACTTGTAACTGCCTCTGGTAAAATATTGACGTATATTTTTTGCAAACTGGAAGATGGCTACAATGGCTCACTAATGAATTTTTGTATAAAATTAAGGCGTGATCCTAGAATACGTTAAGAAAAATTTCATTAATATTGGCAAGTTTTTCAGGGAAAATTCACCTTCCCTTCCCTTTATTAGCCTAAAAAAGGTGTCGGAAAGCCAATTTGATCGAGATATATGCCAAAATAAGGAAAATTTTGAAGAAATACGAGGACCACATTAACCATTAAAAATATATAATTTTACTTACGTACTTTTTTGGGTTTTTTCTTTTTCCATTGTATTTTAGATGACAAAAACCTTGCGCCTGACGTATTCTGATTGATATAAGTAAGGAAAAAAAGGTCAGGCGCAAGGTTTTTGTCATCTCAATTACAATGGAGAAAGAAAAAACCCAAAAAAGTAAGTAAAAATACATTTTTTTAATGGTTAATGTGGTCCTCGTATTTCTTCAAAATTTTCCTTATTTTGGCATATATCTCGATCAAATTGGCTTTCCGACACCTCTTTTAGGCTAATAAAGGGAAGGGAAGGTGAATTTTCCCTGAAAAACTTGCCAATATTAATGAAATTTTACTTACCGTATTCTAGGATTTAGCCAAAATTAATTGCTCAAGAACTCCTGCATGTTGAATTCCTTAGAAAACAGTTGGGGTAGTTGTGGAGCAGTTAATACAAATATTCATTAGTAAGTTAACATTCGACAAGCACAAATGATGATAATATTTTCTAAAACGTAAATAATTTTGAATTTTAAAGCCATGATAGCAAGGGAGGAAGCAGTGAAACGAGTTAGTCATGTTTTTTATTTTTTCTGTTAGTTATTTTAGCTATTCAGCCCGCCTTCGAACTTGGGCAGGAACCCCCGCACACCCCCCACTTCTGTTTTGGGGAAACTTTTCTTAGTTTGGGAACGAATACGTTCTCTGAGGCCTAAGCTTAATTTAATGTTATTTTTCACGAATTTTTACCCAGAAATCTGTCCAAAATACGATCACAGTCTCTCCTATTGAGATTTTGATAAAAATACAGGTTTTGATGGTCCCCTGATTACCAAAAAAATGACTTGTTAGTGTGAATGAAAGTAACGTACTCCATTGGTATGCCGTGTATGAATATTTAATTTTTCTCAAAATTGGCTCAAACGAATGTAAATTAAACTTAAAAATAATAATTGTACTCTAAATGATATTAATAGAAAATAAATTTTGCTGAGTTCAGGTGAACGTTGGCATCAACATCGCAAACTATTAACTCCAGCGTTTCATTTTAAAATATTAGAAGGTTTCGTTGATGTATTCGAAGCAAAAAGTCAAATTCTTGTCAATATTTTAAATAAACATGTCGGCAATGTCATTGACATCTCAGAACCAATAGGTCGATGTGCACTTGATATTATCACAGGTATTTTCTTTATACGTTTTTTTTTTTCATGACAGATTCTATTTAATAATCGTCTGTTTTAGAAACGGCTATGGGCGTATCGTTAGATATCCAGAGAAATGTCAAGTCAGAATATCTCCAGAATGTTAGAGAGTGAGTGGATATTTTTTTTTTTTTTTTTTTAATTATAAATACTTAAATTTATTTATTTTTTTAGGGTTTCAAGAATGACTTTTGAAAGAGCTCTAAAGCCATGGCTTTTCAACGATTTCATTTATGGATTAACAAAAACAGGACGCACCTATATGAGGAGGCTAAAAGAATTGCACGACTTCACTAGAGAGGTAGTTTTAATAATAATTAAAAATAAAAATAGTATTTAAATTCAATTTCAAATAGGTGATTAAAGCACGTCGAGAAAATTACGAAAAGAAAGAAACTTCTTCACAAGATGAAAAAAATAATATAGGAATAAAAAAAAAGTTAGCTTTCTTAGATTTATTATTAGAAATGCAAAGAGAAGACGCGAGTTTTACAGATTCTGATATTCAACAAGAGACAGATACGATTATGTTTGCAGGCCATGATACAACGACATCGGCTATTTCATTTTGTTTGTACAACATTTCCAAGAATCCGCATGTCCAGGTGAGAGAAATAAATTTTGATTCTATTCTATCATCCCTAGTTGATTGTCATTAAATATTAATTCAATACTGTCAGCCCCATCCACATTTTACTCAATATAATTTTGTTTTAAGGACTCTATTGTTGAAGAATTAGAATCAATTTTTGGAGGTGATTCTACAAGAACCACATCTTTTAATGATCTCCAAGAGATGCATTACTTAGAAAGAGTAATTAAGGAATCGTTGCGACTATGTCCAAGTATTCCTGCAATTATTCGTTATGCCGACCAAGATATTGCTCTTAAAGGTAAGGCTAGCTACTAATTCAATTAAGAGATGATTACAATAACAGGGATGAAGAGGAATGCAGTCAAGGAGCCTCTATTAAATCAAACTCCGTTTTTGCAAAACGTTTCGGTCAATTTTATTATGCCATCTTCAGTTGCATAGGCTAAACAAATAATTATTTACATTGACGTTATTTAACTAAATACATTTTGCATTCCTCTTCATTCCTGTTATTCAATTCTACACAGCCATTTTCTACATTAATTAAGAGATGATTACAAAAATATTTGTTTGATCTTTGCAGAAAATGTAATAATTCCAAAAGGGAGTGAAGTCGCTTTACTTCTTATGGGTTTGCATCATACTTGTAAATATTGGCCTGCTGCGTTAAAATTCGATCCTGATCGATTTTTGCCTGAAAGGTGCAAAGGGCGAAATCCATTTGTGTATGTGCCCTTCAGTGCAGGTGCTAGAAATTGTATAGGTAAAGTTTTATTTTTATATTCATGTAACAAAATTAACTTCTCCAGTATTATGTAGTGGCCCTCAAGGCTTAGTTTTAAATCCTTTCCAGGGCGAGTTTTAGGGATTTATACGGCTGCCAATAGTTCTGCTGACTTTTGTAAAATTAAGGGGGAACGGGAGCGAAGGGGTTATTCATGTTTTCCCGCTAAGATGGCGTAATGTGTCATTAAAAGTATGCCCAAATATCAAGTAATTCAAAAATTTGCTAAGAGATGTCAATCTGGTAGCTAATAATAAATATTTAATGCATTTGGTTGATTTTCATTAATCTTTTAACAATAAATACTTTATAAATGTTAATATATATTATATATCTTTTATAAAAGCATAAAAATATATAAACATAGGCCAGATATACGCCATTAGGCGATCGGCTGTTAGACTAGCCTGCCATCTATTGCAAGAATGCTGAACTATTTGACATTTGATTTTTAAATAAATCATCTAAGCTTATTTTAAAAATTTCTTAATTAATATGTGATTAATAATAACAATAAATTCATTTTTAAATTTACAAAAAATTAAAGATTATTGGGACAGATTGTTTTTTTGTATTTGCTTGATAACAAAAAAATCAATTACGATAATTTTTTAATAAGTCATTAAAAAAATTATAGCTCGATGTCCCAATAATCTCTTATGAATTTAATTCATTTAAAAAAAAACCGCATTGAAAAATTTCTTATAATAGTCTAGTTTTTTTTTAAGTAAGTTTAGACGTCGCTCCTGAACCCCCTTAAAGGTTTTTTTTTTTTAATATTAACTAATATTTTTTTTAAGGTCAAAAATTTGCAATGCTTGAAATGAAGATGATAATTTCGACATTGCTTCGACATTTTGAATTGATTGATGCCAAAGAGACATTAATAATTGTTAATGAGATTGTACTTAAATCAAAAAATGGTATTAAAATAAAACTTCAACATCGACAAGATACTAAAAATATTGAAGAGAAAAAGAATCAGTAAAAGTGACAAATTTCTAAACAAACAAATGTAAATTGAAATTCAAAACATATACTCAATTTTTATATAATATTAATCTAGATAAGATAATGATATCTTTCTTATTGTCAAAATTGATTGAATAATTAAAGATAGTATGAAAAATAAATGTGATATTAGCTGATAGACGTAATTATGTAAGTTACATACCATGGTATAACAAATGTTTTATATTAATAAATATTTATAAAATAAATTTAATATTTTAAAAAAATCTTTGGAAAACTTGTTTGTTTTTACTTTCATATTGAATTTCTTTCAAGAGATATAAAATAAATTTTTTTTTGTTGGACCCCAAGCATAAAAAATATATTCATCATAATTAATAAAATAATATAATAAAATAATTCAATAACAAAAAAGTTACTTTAATGAAAGGAATTAGGGCCAATAGGTAGACTAGCCCTATTAATTAAAATATTTTTGCGAGTTATGGGAAGAAGGGTTCCGAAATTGTATCTTCTCAAGTTTAAGATCGGTTTTATAAAAACTTTATTTGACTCCAGACAGTAAGAAGCATTAGGCCTTCATCAATTTTATAAAATAGACATCTATCTTATTATATATTCTATAATATAAGAGTATAGTCTTATTCTTCAGTATACTGAAGAAGTCCAAGAAGTCAAACATCATATAAATCTTTGAGTTTACATATTACATCAAAATTTTCTGCCCGTTCTTATAATAATAATTATACAAACTTAGAGGAACCCTTCTTCCCATTATGCAAAAATATTTTAATAGCCCAAGTCTCTAATCTTGTAGACTAAAAAAAAATTGGCAGATCAAATAAAAGTTTTCAATCGAGATAGAATCAGAGAGTTAAACATTCTGAGACTAGTTGTAGGTTAAACTGGACATCAGAGCCTTTATTTACTCTGCCCAATAATGTATCTGTACGGTGAAACTTATTTTTTAAATTATTATTATTCCTTGAAATTTTGCATTAAGAGCCCCATATAAGCCGTACTTTGGTACGTTGATCAAGTTCGGTTCGGCTCGGCTTCAAACGGGCCTAATCCGCAAGTGTGTGGGCTCTCACGAGCCGAGCCGGGGCAGATCCGCACGTGTGTGGGGTCCCACGGATCGGGCTCGTTCTTCAGATAGAGTATTTTATTTTACTTTTGGTTCGGCTCGTGAGAGCCCCAGCGTACCTAAATACGGCGCTTAAAACATTCAAAAAACAACAATTTTTTACACAAAAATAGAAGGAATAATAATAATAATAATAAATTTAAAGCTGTCCAGATACAATATTGGGGAAAATATATTTCAATCCAGAAGTTATAAATGAAAACATTTACATTATCTAGATCAGCTCTGTTCAAACAAAAACCTTTACAGGGTCAATAAAATTCCATGAATATTTTTTTTTGAAATAAAATTTTATTTTTAATATAAAATTTTAAAAATACTTAAAAATTTGATTTGTGTATATATCTGGTAACCAAGTACAGAATGCAACTTTAAATTACCGAAAGAAATATAGTGTGCTGTGCGACTAGTCACACCAGATACCCCCCCCCTCCTCCGAGAAACTCCTCTGCATCCGCTCTTGGTTGGCGGCCGGTGAACTACCTTCCTAGCTCTCTGGTTCAATAAAAACAAAATCTCGCATCCGCCCGCCTATTATACTAATGAAATTAAAATTTCATTAAAATAAGCATTTGTTTATCAGATAAATTGAACAAAATTTAGAGAATAAAACACTTTTATTAATAGTAATGTATGTTTGTTTTGATTGGGTCAGTTGAAACTTGATCCGTTGTTTATTTCCAATTAACCCAAAGTAATACTTAAATTTTTTAAACAGACTGCCAAAATGAGCTAAGTGAAATTTTATTTGTAATTTAGAACAAGTGTTGAATTAGAGAAATCAAAACAATTGTTTGAAAGAAATAAGATCTGAGTGAGTGCACTTAAATGTCAATGTCATTAGTGTTGCTGAGCTCTGCCTGCATTTCACCCTAATGACTCAATTTTTCAAATAGAAATGAACTAACGGAGAGGAGAACGAAAGTTCAAACTTTCCTCTAAATGGAATTTTTGCAAATAGACAAAGAAATTAACAATCATCAAGAATCAATGCGTATGGGTGCCCCTTGTTTTTAGGCAATTGAAAGAGACATGAATTGAATGTGGTTGCCTAACCAACAGGCTACAAATCATTCGCTTTATCTTTTAATAATTTATGATTAAAGATTGGACAAAAGAGCACAAAAACATGAGAAAAAATGCTTAAAAAAAGCATAAAAATCCTGAATAAAAAGTTGTTTAATAAGAAAAAATTTAAAAAAAAAGCATCTCATTAGCAACTTTGCAAGAGCTCTACCCATACCAATGGCGGCTCAAATATAAAATTTTAAAAATACTTAAAAAATTTTATTTGTATATATATTCAGGTAAACAAGTACAGAATGGAACTTGAAATTACCGAAAATAAGAGAAAGTTGTGTGCTGTGCTGTCAGGCACACCAGTTTACCCCTACCCTAAATTATGGTATTAGTACAGTGAGGACAATATCAAGTCCCAGCCAAGCGTTTTCTACTTGTGATTATTTCATTGTTTTTTTAAAAGAAAATTAAAATCTTTATTGGGAATTTTCTAAGTAGAAAACTCATGGGTGGGACTTAATATTGTCCCTCAATGTACATTACTATTATTATTACGAAATATTAAAAAGGACCAAAATAGGAAAGAAAAGGCTAGGGTCCGCTGCAAGTGGGCCCGAGCCAGAAGTAGGGGGTCCAGGAGGACAAGCTCTCCTGGCTAGACGAAACAGGGACGGGATTTACGAAGTTGCCGAAGAATTTGCTTTACATGAACGTTTTTGCTGAATATTTTGAAATTTTTTTAAATTATATAGAAAGCAATCTCAATACACTACTTAGTTTTGAGTAATTGGTGTAGAAAATTAAATATCTAAAACATATAACCAAGTATTAATTTATAGTTTGGAGGAAAAGTGGTGTAGCTTTTCCGTGAAACATATTTATAAGTAAAAATTATTTAGAATATGTGAGGTTTCACTAATTTGTAAATGAAAGAAATATTGAATTTCTAACTCGATATATTTCGGGCTATTGGTTGCTTATAAAATTCAGTAATAAGCATTTTGCTTAAAATCCGGTCTTTATTTATGATCAATTATTCTGATTAAAAACGTTTCAATGAGATTCTGTTTTTATTTGCATAATATCTATAATTAATAAATACCAAACAAAATGTATTGTGGTATTTGAATAGATTATGAGTTAAGAATAATTTGAAATGAGATCAAGCAAAATATTTATTCTTATTTTTACATATTTCGGAAAGTAAAGCATTTATTTTGACATTAAAATTTTCAATAAATATGAAAATAAAGCACTTAAAAGTCAATTGATGTTGAAAAATTTCAAAAGAAAAAAAATATTACAAGAGGTGATGTGAAGGAGAAGAAGAACACCTGTGGCTTGCCGAAGGGAATCGAAACCATTCTAACCGACCCTTCTCTAACCATGAAAGGGAAAAATTGGCTTTTTTTGTAAAGGGCCTTTGAGGGAGAGAAATGATTAAAATAAAAAATTATTTAGAGAATAACCTACAACTACGGACCGGCTACGACCTATTTCAAAATGATGATATAATCTAATCAATTAACCATCAATGTATAAACATTAGGATTAGTGTTTACATTATCTAAATTGTGTACTAATAAAAAATAAACTTGCTTAGTTTTAAAAATAAAAAAGAAAATGGGGCAAACTTTATGTGAGACATGTTTATTTTACTTTGTTTAATAAAACTCCTTCAGGATAGGCTTTTTTTTATTATTTAGGTCTATTAAAAAAAAAAAAAAAATTATAAGACAACGACCCACTTTGAGGGAATTTAGTTATATAATACTAAAAGTATAGAAATAAGTTTACCTCTATGTTGATGTCAAGGAGAGTGCCGTCTAGGAGGGTGATCCGAGCGAGTACCAATTTGCCTTTGGGGGTGGAGGCTCTCTTTGAGGGAGACTCACTTCCCGCCTCCGATTTGGTCGTCTCTTCAGGCATTTTTAATGGGGGGGATGCACTGACAAATCACTCACACATAAGAGGGGATTAGGCCCTGGGAATCCCACCAAAGGGTGCCGGGGCACGATGTCTTTAAAACGATGGAGGCAGGTCACCACTGGAACAGAAAAAAAAAAATATTTCATGATTAATAATAATA
>JAKCPI010018546.1:0-10062 GCA_023213315.1 Euborellia annulipes
GGATCATTGGATTATATTAAAATCCAAAAGTGGGCAGATTGTTAGGTGGAAGGAATTATTAAAGAGAAAATTAGTAGAATTACGAGCACTCAATTTGGAGGCGTGGATTCGGTGTTGCATTCGAAGGAAAGTAAGAAGATAAAGGAGGGCCAAAGTGCCGAGATATAAATCATTAATCATGAGCTTAGCTCACGGGTCATAGTACCCAAACCCCGGGTCAAAGTACCCACAATTTGCGTTTGAGGGTCAGGAAGGTGACCTCCGAGAAGGCCCTGTCCACAGATGATCCTCCACGCTTTTATTATTTCGCATCGTATTGGGCCATGAGATGGACCCAATGCCATGCCATACTTAATTTTTTTTGTATTGTGTTGGGCCGCAACCCGGCTTGCAACACATGTCAATCACTCATTGCTTCGTGGTTTAGGTGGGAATGCAAACACGGTCTTCCTCTCCAATGTGAGATCGCAGACGGAACTACAGTTGATTTTTTGGTAAGACTAACCTCTTGGTAGTTTAGCCTCTTGTAGATGAAAATATAAGTCAGTTATAGGGAAAGAAATAGAATAGTGTTAAACGAAAGAAGGTGGCGAAAATCCCATTCGCTCCATTCGATTTGAATTATTAAGGGTCGAAACACTTAGTGTTGTTGACGTGCCTCCGGCGAGAGTATTATTATTGAACAGAAAACAGGACGATTTATGAATAGTAATCGAAGTATATAGTTATAGTTATAAAAAAAAAAAAAAAATATATTTTTTTTTTTTTTTTTGAAATATTGCGGCCGGATATAATGGAAAAATCCATTTGTCCCCTTCTATTATTACGTATTCTTGCCCCTTATATTGTTTTAATTATTGTCTAATTAGTCGGCTGCAAAATGTCCGCTAATTAATTTCATGATTATTTATTAATTAAACAGATCTTTTTATTAATGAGCTAGCATTGCCAAGGATGTCTGTTATGAAGACTCAATTAGATTTTAATTGAATATTTTTATTTATTTTTATTAATAATTTCTCCTAATTAGTCGAACTGTCTCGCAGCTAGCCTAAAAGCCAACTGATCAAATTCAGGCCCCGCGGAATATTTATAGGCCCTCTCTCTCTCGTTCACCTGCCCCCCCACTAGAGTCGCTGGTGGCTCCTCTTACCGTAAGAGCTCGTCCCCGAATGACCCTCCCAGACCCCCGTCAACATATTTATAGTCAGCAAATCCCGAACCCTGCCGGTTTGCTGATTAGCTGAGCCATTTACATGCAACCTATGGAGGAACCTTTAAAAGTGAAATAAAATTTTTCTACGAGGACTTCTGTAATAAAACCAAATGTAATCCGAACCGACACGATCTCCTCTACAAAATAAGATCGATTGCCACTTTCTACGATGTATATTAGACCCGCTACACAAGAAATTCCGTCGCCTCTCAACAATCACGTTTCTTAATTTACTCCTGGACCACGTCTCAGATGCCGTACCCCTGCAAGCGCCATATCACCGTATTCTGTATTCCATACGCTACATTTTGATACCTCTGTCTGCGCTGTAGCATGAAAATTAAGACAGTTATCGACGAGATACGCGGAGGTATGGAGCGTCTCTCTCTGTCCTTGTCGCACTCATAGGCTGAATACCGCCGCTAAACTTTGCCGTATATTACTCGTCTCTCTTGCCGCCCGCACTTGTCCGCTTGGATATTTAATCTTTGGCTCTCCCTCCATCCAGAGAGCCTACAAATATTAACCACTGTCACGCCTGTTTCAACATGTGATGCCTCAAAGTCAGGCTCACGGCAACGCTCAAAATTGCCTCTCAAAATTGTTTCATTTGCCTGGAACCAATCTTAAACGCTTTCTACTGCCCTGCCGATTCTAACAAGCCCTCAACCAGTGCGCTAGCTCAACGCATTCAGTCGCAACACGCAATCAAAAATCCGACGCTTTTCAAGAAACGGAATTTTCGCTGTTTTTCGTTAATTTCAAAACGAAGCCGGGCTGCCACCGCCTGTTTCACGTATGCTACTGATAGTACTTTTTGAGCTCTTTCCGATGCCGTTGGTTCCATGTCCATTGCTCCACGGAGACCGCCACAAGAGCCGATAGAACCGATTCCAACTAGCACAACTCCTATGTAAAATTTCACCTATGCCTCACCTGGGGGCGGGGCTTGTGCGCGAACTTTTGGAAACCACCGCCGCCCCTATATAAGGCGCCACGCCGACGCTTGAAAATGAGTTCCTCGGGACCCCTCACCGAGAATGGATCCACGCCAATTTTTTTGAAGAAAGAAGAAGTATTTTTTTTATGTTCCAGTCGGGACTTAGAAAAATTATGTCATGTCCGCTCAACACTTAGAAAATTTTCAACCGAGCTGGGACTTAGAAAAATTTCCACGATCTCGGGACTTATAAATTTTTTCACGATCTCTGGACTTAGAAAAATTTCCACGATCTCGGGACTTATAAATTTTTTTAAACGCTTCGGACTTTGAAATATTCTTGATGTCTCCACACTTTAAAATATTTTGACAACGTCATGTTTGGACACCAACCTCCTGTTCCTACTCCAACGTTGGTCTACCTTGGCCGCTCGACTCCTGCCTATCTACATCCATGACCTCTCAACCTGGTTTGGTCATCCTTACTTGTACCACATCCACTGGTCTCCGGTCCTGCATCCGCATCCAGTCCTGTACTTCAACTCTCAGTAAGTGGCAACGCCCTTTCCCCTTGTTTTTCCCTTGTCTTTTCCGCATTCTGACTAAATTTATTTTTCTATTAATGAATTATTTTTTTTTATTGATGAATTATTTTTTTTTAATTTCAATGAGTTTGATTGAGTTTCATGATAGAGATCATTGGCATTGCTATTGTTGTCACGCAAGGTGAAGTAGATTTACTCCGACGTACCCCCTAGCAGTAACAGGTAGCGAAGCAGCTGTTACTGCTACCTCATTTAATTATAAGATCAATGTAATTAAATTAATTTTACATTAAATATTGTGCACCCCTAAATAAAGTCTCCTCTTTAATTAAATGTCCTGAATAAATTTGATGTTTCCAACCTTGTGTCTTTGTTATTTCTCATCCAGTGGATGACTAGCATCGTTATAACTCTTTCTTTATTTATTAAATAAAATTACGACCCGCTTAGAGGCACCAGTCCTCGGTGGCTAGGTCCAACAAACACAATACAAATTTAAATACAATAACAAATACAACAAAACAAAACAAAAGGGAAGAAAAAAAAAAAAAAAAATAAATAAATAAATAGAAATGCATGCCCATTAACAATCAACTTGTTCATGCATTTCCATCGAAAGAAATAAAAAAAAACAATATCAAAAAATTCACGCAAGCCACGAGACCAAGAGTAAACGTCGCATTAGCCATCCCGATAAGATGTGTAGTGAGCAATGGATGTGAACGAAGTAAAGATGGCTACTAATGTAAGCGAGACGAAGTTAGCAACGCATGTAAATAATACCTAACCCTCATTTTAGTGTTAATTGTTCAAAGTGAATGCATCTACCTGATGATAGTTGCTGAAATAGCAGCCGAAACGTTGTATTTTATTGTAATTAATAACACACTTTTTGTATTGTTATTTTCTAAAATAAATTTTGTTTTTTATTGAACATCAGATTTATTTCTTTCTCTTTTCTATTAGAAAGAAGATCCTGAGTTATAATAGGAAAAAAAAATCAAGTGGCTTATTTATTTAGCTGTACTGGATTCTATTTAATAAAAGGAAATTCATTTGTATCACCGAATGTAAAGAAGGCATCCTCAGTGGCGTTCTTTGATTCATCCTTTGAGGCACATCTAATTTATCAAAGAGATCATGTCTAGACGCCCTGTAGCCTGGCAGCTGGTGACACCTTCATTTAACACTCACTTTGATTAATCACCTCCAATTTAAATGAAATTTTGCATGCCGGATGTCCCATTTACAATTAACAAAAGTAAACCAAAAGACAAGGTGTTCTAATTTTGAAAATATTCATTGAGGGCGGAGGCTTTGAAGCACGGGGCCGTTGAAATAATAAATTTTATTTCCTCATTGTAAGAATACTCATTTAAATATATAGATTTTTTTTTTTATAAATAGTACGTACAATATAAATTTAATTACAATATCCCTTGAATCTCGCCAACTTGCTTTTTCTCTTTATGGTCATTAAGCATTAACATTAATTCTCCATGGTACGTGACAACAAATATAAATATTATAAGAATTCTCCATTTAATTTATTGAGTATTAGGTGACCAAGATCTTTTAGTTCAATAGTTGTTAAAAAAAAATTTTTTTTTTTTTTTTTATTTATTTTTTTTTTTTATTTTATTTTTATATTTTTTTTATTTTTTTAAAAGATAAATAAGTAAACAATTATGAGGTGGGGGAAGGTTTCAAGCCAGATGTAAATAAAAATAATTTAATTTTCTGTTTCAATCGTTTCGTAACATCTCTCGCATATTTCTTTTGAGCTGACAGGGAAAATATGTTTTACATATTCTCTGTAAATACATTAATTTATAATAATTTTTGTATTAAATTTACTAAATACATTGAATGTTAATAATTGCTTCAAATTGTGGCTATAATATGACGATAATAGAGGAATGGAGATATCAGCCAAATTGGAATGCTCTAGGTTCAATAATACTCCCAGAATAAGACGTTTCGGCCTGAATTTATTTGGCCATCTGCAGTTATTGGGAATTAGACACATAATTGCAAAGTGCACCTGTAATTGAACCAGGATTATCTCTGATCTTGGTCACAGGAGCCATATAATTTTATATGAAGCAAATAAATTTTATTAATTTTAATCAAAATCGTTAGAGCGGATTTTGAGAAAATCGAAAAAAACTGAAAAAGTACATCAGTAAAGTACTAGTACTTTTTGGTTGATTTTTGTTTAAAAGCTTATTTACACGAGTTCGGGGGGAGGGGGGAGGGGTTATCTTAAATATAAAATTTCAACCTCGAAGCTTATTTCCCTCATGATTAAAAATGTCCACTTTTTGGCCGATTTTGTTCAAAAGCTTCTTGTCACGTGCCAGAGGGGTACCTAACTTAAATATAAACTATAGTTGCGTAGAATAGAGTCAGCCAATGAAAATAAAAAACAAAATTTATTCTGTCGACGTTTCGAGCGCCCGTCACGCTCTTCCTCGGGACCTGCGGCCACAAAACATTTATTAGAGATTTTTGTATTTTATAATAATTTTTCTCAAGGTATAAGTAAAATCATTGAACCTGTATATTAATAATGTTGGATATTTCTGTGAGAAAAATTATTATAAAAGACAAAAAATCTCTAATAAATGTTTTGTGGCCGCAGGTCCCGAGGAAGAGCGTGACGGGCGCTCGAAACGTCGACAGAATAAATTTTGTTTTTTATTTTCCTTGGCTGACTCTATCCCACGCAACTATAGTTAATACTCACAGCCAATATAATAATAAAATTTCAACTTCCTAGCTCTTTTCGTTCTTGATATAGGCCTACCGTATCCTGCTCACAGACGGACCACTTTTTTGGATTCAGGGGACCTCAAAACGTGCATATCCATCAAAATCTCGATATCGAATTTTTGGCATGAACCCTCTCTCTATATATATTAACATATATAGAGGTAAGAGAAAGTAATAGATCGAAATTAAATTAATTCAATAAAAAAATCAGCTTTCTACTTTATCTAATATATACACCATCACTAGCAACACGTACAACCCTTTTAAAATTCTTAATTTATTTTGGAGTTCCTCTAATAAATATAATTTTATAATCGCCATAAAATTCTTCAAGGTGAATTAGGTAAATGAAATGTTTAATTAAAACAAAAGATTTTTTTATGTCTGATCAATAAAAAAAAAAAAAAAAAAAAACTCCGGAAATCTATAAACCAATCATTCGGAACCTCGAAATCCTAATCTTGTTATTTCAATTCGGTATTTCCAAAGACAACAAATAATTACTTTCATCTGAATTGATTTATTAATTTATGAATTAAATACACCAATAAATGATGATTAATTATGGAGAGAAGAACTCTCTTGCTAGTTGTTTAATTCATTAGAGTCATTAAGGAGCAAATTTATTGTCTCTCCTCATCAATGTCTAATTTGAATTATTATATAATGTTTACAACCCCTAATATAAATATGTGTCTACTTCGCTCAAGAAATATTACATCATAGGTGTCGGGTCTCTTTTTAAATTTTTTAGAATTTAAATTTATTTTAATTATTAGTAGGTGGAAAAATAATTAAACCATGATTATATAAGTTCTTGTACTCTTCTTTAGTACCATGGGGTACAGAATAGTTGCCAAGACAATGGTTATTTTGTTAATTGATTAGAACGACAAATCCTTGAAATTAAATAATGAATATGATTTTAGGATATCTCTGGGGCTTCAAGATTCTTCAAGTATTAAGTAGGGAGGAGTTTTTGCTTTTAATTAAAAAAAAAATCTGGTGTGACTGGCGCACAGCACACAACTTTCTCTTACCTTCGGTAATCGAAAGTTGTGTACTGTGCTTGTCACACCAGATTTTTTGTGTCGACATGTATTTAGTTCCCGGCAGTAGGGAATATTTGAATTCAGATGTAAAATTTATAAGTATGGAAAAATATTTATATTTTGTAACCATGACAACCATTTCTCCTATCTTTCCTATGAAGCACAAGAGTAAAGTGTGCTTCAAACAATTTTGAGGGCAAAACGAGAATATACATTTGAAAGTGCATCTAAAAAATAATTGATTTTTGAATTTTAATCAAAATCGTTAGAGCGAATTTTGAGAAAATCGAAAAAAACTGAAAAAGTACATCAGTAAAGTACTAGTACTCTTTGGCCGATTTTGATTAAAAGCTTATTTTTCCGGTCCCGGGGGGTGTTTAACTTAAATATAAAATTTCAGCCTCATAGCTCAATTCCTTCATGCTTAAAAGTGAACACAGACACACACACACACACCCACACACCCACCCACCCACCCACCCACAGACAGACCATGTCGCGAAACCACTTTTTTGGATTCAGGGGACCTCAAAACGTGAAGATCCATCAAAATCTCGACATCGAATTTTTGACATGAATCCAATACTTTTTCTCTATATATATATTACATATATACATAGGTAAAGAAAGTAAAAAAATCTGGTGTGACTGGCGCACAGCACACAACTTTCTCTTACCTTCGGTAATCGAAAGTTGTGTTCTGTGCTTGTCACACCAGATTTTTTGTGTCGACATATATTTAGTTCCCGACATGACGGTACGGAACATATGAATTCAGATGTAAAATTTATAAGTATGGGAAAATATTTATATTTTGTTACCATGGCAACCATTTCTCCTATCTTCCCTATGAAATACAAGAGTAAAGTGGTCTACAGAAGATTTCAATCGCAAAATGAGAATATACATTTGAAAGAGCATCTAAAAAATAATTGATTTTTGAATTTAAAAAAAAATCGTTGGAGCAAATTTTGAGAAAATCGAAAAAAACTGAAAAAGTACATCAGTAAAGTACTAGTACTCTTTGGCCGATTTTGATTAAAAGCTTATTTTTCCGGTCCCGGGGGGTGTTTAACTAAAATATAAAATTTCATCCTCGTAGCTCAATTCCTTCATGCTTAAAATTGAACACACACACACACACACACCCCACCCACCCACACACAGACAGACCATGTCGCGAAAACCACTTTTTTGGATTCAGGGGACCTCAAAACGTGAAGATCCATCAAAATCTCGACATCGAATTTTTGACATGAATCCAATACTTTCTCTCTATATATATATATTACATATATACATAGGTAAGAGAAAGTAAAAAGGTCCATGTACTCTTTTTATTTAAATTCTTCTTCTCTTCCTTAAGACGAGGGGAAGGGGGGTGACAGATTGAGGGATAGCCAAAAATTAGTTTATATAAAATTTGAATGATCCTTTTGGTGTTGTTTTGCTTGACACTAATTTTTGAAAACCATGGCAAACTTTTATTGCTTTATGAGTCTTCTTCTTCTTTTCTCCTCGCCTTGTTCCGAGATGCGGGGCCGGCGGACCTCACTCTTTCCCTCCAACCCTATCATACGTTTTTACGACCGGAAGAAATAGGACAGGCCGAACCGTCGCACGGTCTGACGCATGTTGAAAAGAGGAAGGAAGAGACAGACATTTAAAGGACTGAAGGACAGCTCGGGCAGCTCGTGGTCGCCATCAACGTACCCACAAGATGTGGGCCCCTGAGCAATTGTTGCTTTATGAGTAATTCTATTAATTAAATTTGAATCATTATAAATCAATGAACGGAATCTATAATCCATTATTTCCTAATATCATCTTTAGATTTTCAAAAATAGAAAAAAATGAAATCAGGTCATGGCATTGTATATTTTTAACACAAGGTCTTTTTCGGCATCTAAGGCCATTTGGACGTCATCCCTCGCTTGAGACAAGCAGCGAACCCAAGACACCAGGAAAGAGAAACCTTAAAGGTCTATCTCCCCAAGTATCAAATAATTTATAGGCTATTATTAAAGGAAAATTCCACCAAACGATACAATTGAGTTTTATAGAAGAGTCTTAAAAACAATTAATTTGTATGTTTTAAATGAATAACGAAGGGTTTTTTTAAATCAACTTTTGACATTGTAGTTCGTTTTTAGTAATTAAGACAGCACGTCTGAAGAAGCCTAGTATACCGCCACAATTGCCTGGTGGGATCGAGAGTGGACGCAGCCTTGAGCTTAGGCAACCAAAACGCTTAGCCGTCTAAAGTGAAGTAGCTTTTCCATTAAGGTGCGCGTCTCGAAAAGTCGTTAGAAAGCTTTTGACTACCGAGTTCCTCTAGGCGGCAAGAGATGGCGTTAGTGTTCCCCATAGGAAAACAAGGGACAAATCGCATTTCATTCTAGACTTTCCAGCTAATTAATTAAAGGCAAAAAATTAATTATTTTTTAACACAATGATTACTAATTTAATTATCTACATCTTATAGAGCTCCTTTTTTTTAAAATATCTTTTATTTAATGCGATTAATTTAAAAAAAAAAATTTTTTTTTCAAAAATCAAAAAAAGGGCTTCTATAAGTTGTAGATATTTTAAATAGCTTTAATTTAAAAAAAAATTGAGGTCGATAGCTTCAAAATTGTGGCCGCTGGAAAGTCCCAAAATTAGCACCCCGAGACGCGCACCTTAAGTTGAATTTAAAAAAATATGATTTATTTATTTTAAAAATATAGGTTTGGTTGACTAAGCTCAAGTCTACACTCTCGAGCACATCAAGCACGTGTGGCTCCTACTGTACCAGATTAAATTATTCATTAAATTTATTTTGATTGTATTTTTTCATTTCTCTTCTTATTATTAAATTTTTTTCTTTGTTTCATTTTAGGTGAATGTATCTTCGTGAGCAAAAAAAAATTCGACCTCGAAATCTCCCGACTATTCAGGGACCCTGAATTCAATACAATGGAATTATATCCGAATGAATTTGTTTTGTTTATAAACGAGATCTCATAAAGTACCAGAGAATCAAATTTGCTATTTTGTTAACAATTCAAAAATAAAAGAGATTTAATCTTTAGATTAGAGATTAAGAAAGCCAATGAATGCTTTGTAAAATTCCGTGTAACCTTTGAAATTTTGTTTAATGTAAATCAGTGTAATGAAATTGCTTTATTATAAAATAATAAAATAAATATCCATTTAATTAACTATGCAAGATATGTTATCTTTGTATAGCTTGTTTTTATTTTGTTGGAATTCGATTTACTCCCAGAAAATATTAGTATGTCTCTGTGTAAATATTTTTTTTTATATTATATAAATAAAGCAAATCTGCATTTAAACAAATTTGATTTATTTTTGAACATTTCTCTTTATTATCACCAATCGCCTACACAGAATATATTTAAATTTTCAATAAATTTCATGAGATATATCTTGTTACAATATTTCCATATTAAATTGGGCATAAATTAAAATTGAAAGAAAAAAATAGAGTTCTTACGATTTGAATACACGCCAATAATAATAGGTGAAGAG
>JAKCPI010018547.1:0-14462 GCA_023213315.1 Euborellia annulipes
TTAATTATTTTATATTCCTTGGAGTAAATGCGCTTTTACTAATAAGAATTGACTATATGTAGAGTCCGTGTCTTTTTATTTAGTACTATTTCAAGATAATCACAAGTGAAAGGTTGAAATTAAAAAAACTAAGTCAAGCGAATCATTATTTATTTATTTTTTTTTGCCGGAATTTTATTTTTTTGTTTTTTTTTGGGCATCAGCCAAAGATGTTTAACACGTGTTTCCGAGCAACAAGCTTAAATAAAAAAAAAAGAAGCGAATCAAAACAAATAATACAATTAATTTTTAATGAGCAAGCGGAAGTTTGACGTGAATTTAATTTCTGAAAATTGTTGCGGGGGAAATTTTGTTTGTTTTGTTTAATGAGATTCCTAGGGGGAAAGAATTTTAACAAACCTATTGGCTTTTAGACAAACAATGTATATGAATATTCTTCATTTATAGAGATGAGAGTATTTATTTACTGCAACGATTCATTAAACTACGAGTATTAATTAATTTGATCTAGGATTGCTGCTTTTTCATTTAAATAAATCAGCGCCCAAGATTAACAAGTTGTCAAGAAATAAATGGCGGTTTTTGGTCTTTTAGTTTACCAATAGGAATTTTTGTTACTTTGTTTGAAAATTTTTTTGGTACGAAGTGCGGCTTAAGCAGGGTGAATTGAGAGAAAATGTACACTGTAAAAAAATCTTAATTTTAGTGTGTTTTTGAATACTAAATTTACAAATTTCCCTTGTAAATGATATCTACTATGCATTTATCTACTAAATTTTTAAATGTATGCGTTCAAATATTTACAACAAACATTTTAAAATTACAATTTTCTTCGAAAAATAGAGTATGTATTGTAATTTTACAAACATTGTATAGTATTTTTCGTTAAAAATTGTATTTTTTCTCGAAAGCAGTTTAGGAATTCTAAAATTACCACACATTTACACTCTAATTTTCAAATTTCATTCTAAAATTACAATACATTTTCATTCTAATTTTCAAACGGCTTTCGAAAATTACAATAAATTTGTAAATGGTTTTTGCAAAGATTTACTAAATTTAATATGTTTTTATGTAGGAAATATGCTTCCTAAACAATTGTAAAATTACAAAATTTTTTTACAGTGTAACGTAACAAAAACACGTTCCTAACAAAAATGCGTTCCCAGCGCCCGAGCGACGGCGGAGGAAGGCGAAATTAGCCCAAGTCTTGACGAGACCACGCCCACCTTCTTTAAATAATATTCATATTAAATTATATTCTGAGTTGAAGAAAAGGAACTTCGTTCCTGCCGGGGGTCCTACGACCCCACACATTTGATTTTTTTTTAAATTTATTTTTACTTTCTCTTACCTATGTATATATGTAATATATATATAGAGAGAAAGTATTGGATTCATGTCAAAAATTCGATGTCGAGATTTTGATGGATCTTCACGTTTTGAGGTCCCCTGAATCCAAAAAAGTGGTTTTCGCGACATGGTCTGTCGGGGTGGGTGTGTGTGTGTGTGTGTGTGTGTGTGTGTCTGTGTTCACTTTTAAGCATGAAGGAATTGAGCTATGAGGCTGAAATTTTATATTTAAGTTAAACACCCCCGGGACCGGAAAAATAAGCTTTTAATCAAAATCGGCCAAAGAGTACTAGTACTTTACTGATGTACTTTTTCAGTTTTTTTCGATTTTCTCAAAATTCGCTCTAACGATTTTGATTAAAATTCAAAAATCAATTATTATTTAGATGCTCTTTCAAATGTATATTCTCGTTTTGCCCTCAAAATTGTTTGAAGCACACTTTACTCTTGTGCTTCATAGAGAAGATAGGAGAAATGGTTGCCATGGTAACAAAATATAAATATTTTCCCATACTTATAAATTTTACATCTGAATTCAAATATTCCCTACTGCCGGGAACTAAATACATGTCGACACAAAAAATCTGGTGTGACAAGCACAGTACACAACTTTCGATTACCGAAGGTAAGAGAAAGTTGTGTGCTGTGCGCCAGTCACACCAGATTTTTTCTGTCAAAAATTCGACCCTTGGTATGTATACAAGGCAGGCGCGCTACCAACTACACCAAGCCCGAGGTCTTCTCTTGTACTTTTTTAAACCTTTTCGGCTACAGAGGCCATTTAGGGGTTATTTATTTATTATAAATTTTAATATACAATGTACCGATGGCAACCGGGGGGCGTTCCACACGCTGATTGCTCGGGGTCACCAATCCCGAACTTTCGCCTTGCTTAGCATCACTTAACCTCAACGATTGTGGTGACTGTTGATCTTCTCCGTTGCCAGGCCCCCGGCTCTCTTGTACTTTATAAAAAAGATAGGAGGTTGTCATGGTAAATATTTTCCCATGTTTATAAATTTTATATCTTCAATTCTAATACATGTACCGTATAGCCTATCGGTGAAAAAAATATGTCGGCGCAAAAAATCTGGTGTGTTCTCTTTGTATTGCAAATTGCCATTAACATTTGTAATACATGGTTAAAGTGAAATAAATACATATTTGTATTCACGGTAACTTATCAATGTCGCCTTCCGTAGAGAATGTTTGCCCACCCCTGCTCTAAGCCCTTCGCCTCTCGGCCCTTGAGTGTGGACAAATTAGCACAAGTTCGTTTGATTATAAAATTAATTATATTTTTATGAAGGAAAAATTAAATCAGTTCATGTTCTTGCGTTTGAGTATAAATTTCATTTAAAATTCGTGTACTTTCTGGATTATCCGTTAAATAACTTAATTAAGTTTAATTTTGATAACACACGGGCTCTATATTCTTACTGTGAATTTTAAGCTAAATTGAAAATTAATCCAAGAATTCATTAACAAATATAAATTTAATAGTTTAAAATAGAAAGGGCCGGTTGCTTCAATTCTAGTCAACTAGCAAACTTATCCGACAGATAGCAAATCATCGATATAGTAAACAAGAACATGCTTAACCCTTGAGTTAAAAAAATGAGTTTTTTCACATATTATTAGCTATTTGAGGTTTGTGAAGTTAGCAACTTAATAACTTGAAATGTCATCTGTGTGAATTAAATAATTATAGAAAAAATTCTAGCTGCGACTCTCATTTTTCTACCAACTTAATTAATAAACCGCCCTCGGGCTTGGCGTAGAGGTTAGCGTGCTAGCATCGTATACCAAGAATCGCGGGTTCGGACCCCAGGCAGTCCGATGATTTTAATTAAGCCATTTGGATTCCAAATGGCTTAAATAAAAATGCCTGAGACCCCAAATATATATATTATTAATATATCGGCTATCTTATTAGGTACAGTACGTCTTATTTTTAGGCCATCCTAAGTTGTCGAAAAAACGACCAATCATGCTTTTTTTTTTTAAAAAAAACATTCACACTTTTTCTCATTCACACTCCCACATTCACACAGTCTTTTCGGCAACTGAGGCCATTTAAGACTTTTTACGATAATCAGTATGTTTAATATATCAATTGTGGGGTCCAGGCATTTTTATTTAAGTCATTTGGTATCCAAATGCCTTAAATAAAATTATCGGACTGCCTGGGGTCCGAACCCGAGACGTTCGGTATAGAAGGTAGGCACGCTACCAACTACTCCAAGCCCCTTGGGCTATCATGCTTTTTATGTAAGCCCTTGTTTTGATGATGGTGTCTAACTTCATGGGGATTGTATGTAGGCCTATATGTTGCTAACTTAATTGGATATTAAATGCTACCAACTTCACATAGGTCTCCCTTAGAGGTTAATGTTTCATTTTATGCATAGCAACTCAAAAAAAATATTAATTTAGCTTATCCAAAGGATAGCTAGTTAATTAAAACTGAAGCAACCATTAAATTGATTGATATGTTGGGAACTTAAAGGTATTTTGTGTTCTTCGGGCCTAGAAATGGTTCATGCCCACCCATTTCCCTCAAGCCCTTGACTTTTACTGCTTCTGTAGAGACGAACTCATCTAAACCGATAAGCCACATCGTCTTTTTATAATTACCCTTTCTCTCACTGTTTTTTACTTTCTCTTACCTATGTATATATGTAATATATATATAGAGAGAAAGTATTGGATTCATGTCAAAAATTCGATGTCGAGATTTTGATGGATCTTCACGTTTTGAGGTCCCCTGAATCCAAAAAAGTGGTTTTCGCGACATGGTCTGTCTGTGGGTGGGGGTGTGTGTGTGTGTGTGTGTGGGTGTGTGTTCAATTTTAAGCATGAAGGAATTGAGCTACGAGGTTGAAATTTTATATTTAAGTTAAACACCCCCGGGACCGGAAAAATAAGCTTTTAATCAAAATCGGCCAAAGAGTACTAGTACTTTACTGATGTACTTTTTCAGTTTTTTTCGATTTTCTCAAAATTTGCTCCAACGATTTTTTTTAAAATTCAAAAATCAATTATTTTTTAGATGCTCTTTAAAATGTATATTCTCATTTTGCGATTGAAATCTTCTGAAGACCACTTTGCTCCTGTATTTCATAGGGAAGATAGGAGAAATGGTTGCCATGGTAACAAAATATAAATATTTTCCCATACTTATAAATTTTACATCTTGAATTCATATGTTCCGTACTGTCGGGAACTAAATATATGTCGACACAAAAAATCTGGTGTGACAAGCACAGAACACAACTTTCGATTACCGAAGGTAAGAGAAAGTTGTGTGCTGTGCGCCAGTCACACCAGATTTTTTATTATTTATTAATATAAATTTTCAACATGTTTCTCTTTCTTTAGCGATTAAACAGAATCACGTGCTGTCATGTCCACTCAATTGGTGCCAGTGACGTTTTATTTTAACTGTATAATAAATTAATTAGCGTTGGAGAGAATTAGAGTGTAGTGCTAACTATTCTCGGAATGTCTCTTTTGACTTTTTGACATTGTCAGCTATTTATTCAATCAATCAATTCAATTTTCATTCACATGGCGCATAGGCATTTGTTTGTTTGTTGTGTCCCAATCAAAAAATCTGCGGTGTGACTGATCGCACAGCATTGTGTCGAGTTTCCAATAGCACCTTAGATAACTTGACCAGTTGCATTTCATAGTAAGTAAAAAAGTCAATTAATTCAAAATGTTCATAGGCTCTCTGTGTTTTAAATGTTGACTGCTTGCAATAAACTATGGTTATTTTTCAAAATTTTAATCTCATATGATATTATTATATATACTCAATAGAGAATCCTAAATGAATACGAAATTTCATAAAAATCGAAAAGATTTTTTTTATATATGTAAAAAGTTCCAAAGGGAACCCCCCTTTTGAATCGAAATTAACATGGAAATCCCCATATGGGGATTTAACATTGGCTCTCTGGAAGGAAGAGCCGGGAAATGATTTTGAAATACATCAATAAAGGAGTCGTCCACATATTACGTATTGCCTTATAATAATTTTATTTTTATGAAGAAAATAAAAAAAAAAAATAATTCTATTATCAACATAAAAAAATCTGGTGTGACTGGCGCACAGCACACAACTTTCTCTTACCTTCGGTAATCGAAAGTTGTGTACTGTGCTTGTCACACCAGATTTTTCGTGTCGAAATATATTTAGTTCCCGACAGTACGGAACATTTGAATTCAGATGTAAAATTTATAAGTATGGGAAAATATTTATATTTTGTAACCATGGCAACCATTTCTCCTATCTTTCCTATGAAACACAAGAGTAAAGTGGTCTTCAGAAGATTTCAATTGCAAAATGAGAATATACATTTTAAAGAGCATCTAAAAAATAATTGATTTTTGAATTTAAAAAAAAATCCGTTGGAGCAAATTTTGAGAAAATCGAAAAAAACTGAAAAAGTACATCAGTAAAGTACTAGTACTCTTTGGCCGATTTTGATTAAAAGCTTATTTTTCCGGTCCCGGGGGTGTTTAACTTAAATATAAAATTTCAACCTCGTAGCTCAATTCCTTCATGCTTAAAATTGAACACACACACCCACAGACAGAGCATGTCGCGAAAACCACTTTTTGGATTCAGGGGACCTCAAAACGTGAAGATCCATCAAAATCTCGACATTGAATTTTTGACATGAATCCAATACTTTCTCTCTATATATATATTACATATATACATAGGTAAGAGAAAGTAAAAGTCAATTAATTCAAAATGTCCATAGGCTCTGTGTATTTTAAATGTTGACTGCTTTGGAATAACTATGGTTATTTTTCAAAATTTTAATCTCATATGATATTATTATATATACTCAATAGAGAATCCTAAATGAATACAAAATTTCATAAAAATTGAAAAGATTTTTTTTTTAAATATGTAAAAAGTTCCAAAGGGAAACCCCCTTTTGAATCGAAATTAACATGGAAATCCCCATATGGGGTTTAACATTGGCTCTCTGGAAGGAAGAGCCGGGAAATGAATTTGAAATACATATTACGTATTGCCTTTTAATAATTTTATTTTTATAAAAGAAAATATAAAAGATGAATCTTTTTTCAGCTGATAATCTTTATTTAATGAAAACAAAAGTGACGTTTCGATTCTAGATTGGAATTATCTTCAGACTATTTTATTTTTTTGACAATTTTTTGTCCTCTCTTATACTGGCCGTCTTCAAGATAGGAGATTTGATTTTTGTTCTTTTAAATTTTAGTAAACTCTAATAATTTTTATGCTTATCGCCCCCCCCCCAAATCGCCCAATTGGAGGCGATCGCCCTTAGATTGGGAACCACTCACTCTCTTAGAGATAAAGGCTAATCTTTACTATAAAGTTCGCTCCCACCAGAGAGCGCTGACGTGCTTTACTCACGATTCTCTCGTTCTCCTCTTTGTGATTCGTTCTTTGAATTTAATTTTAAAATCGCCTTGATAATATTCAACATATAAAGGTGCGTACACATCTGCGCTCTGCTCCGCTCGCGAGCACCATGTTCGTTAGATTAGTACGGGTTTGAGCAGCTCGCGAGCTGCTCGCCGCGGTTATTTAATAATAATTAATCCAAATTAATTAAATGTTCGTGGCTCTTCTTTGGATCGCGACAGGTTCGTCAAAATAAATAATTTCAACGAACATGGGACGAGCAACGAACACGAGCCGCGAACTGCTCGCGAGCGGAGCAGAGCGCAGATGTGTACGCACCTTAACATGCTTTGGAAAAAAAAATTGTTTATAATTAGAGAAGGAGACCGAGAGGGCCGATAATATTTTAAAGAAGTTGCAGGAATCCCTTGTCCGAGAGTCGCCGAAGGCGCTCGAGATCTTCGGTAATTAAGGTCCGTTCTCTTTTAGATTCATCAAGAATATGCATATTAAAGAAAAGAACGAAAGAATCATGAACGAAGAGCAAATGTCAAAAAAAAGAACTAGTCAAATGAAAGCCAGCGCTCCCTGGTGGCAGCGAACTTTATAGTAAAGATTAACATTAAAATTACAGTTCTAAATTACGAAAAGTAACCTAAAGAGAGCGACATTCAGTCGAACAGTAGTTTTGGATGCCTATCTCGCAGATTGAAGGCGCTACGCCTGTCCTTTTCTCATTCATCCTCTCCGCTATTGAAAGCAGGGCGGATTCAAGAGGGGGGGATAATGGGGGTAATTAACCCCTCCCCCTCCGAAATTTGAGAAAAATATTTTTTTTATTGAAGAAAATTTTATTTTTTAATAGGCCTATTTTAAAAATTAATACTTAAAAAAATTCGATGTGTATATATATTCTGGTAAACAAATACAGAATGCACCTTTAAATTACCGAAAATAAGAAAAAATTGCGTGCTATGCAACCAGTCACACCAGGCTGCCCCCCTCGAGAAACTCCTCTGGATCCGCCACTGATTGAAAGTTTTCTAAAATCAACGCCAATCCTTTTACCAAAACTGAGAGCATTAATTAACATCATCACTTTTAGGCTATATCTCCATAAGATCAATATTGCTACTAAATAGCTAAAAAGAGAAAAGTTTCCTTTTTGTTATTAAAAAGAAAAAAAAAAAGAAAAAAGTTTAAAAAAGTTCTTCTGATTCTCACTCAACCAAGAAAAGAGTCTTTAATCATTAAAAGAGGCTATAGAAGTAAAATTAGAAGATTAACAAGGTATAAAAAAAAAAAAAAAAATTCTCAAGATGGGAAGATAAAATTAAATATTTAAAAAATCCGATGGTGCTACCACACAACCATTCTTTGTATATTTTGTTGAATGACCCAGTGGCCTTGCAACCATTGTGGTCAAGCATTAAAGTAAAAAGTGAAAAGTCACGCAAAATGTCTGTCTGTGTGTGTTTGTGTGCCCGTGAACAAAATATCTCAAAAAGGACGTTGAAATTTTATATTTAAGGCGGGGTAGGAGCGAAGTATTTACGCATGTTTTTCCCGCTAACAAGGGGACGGCCAAGTGAGTATATCACGGATTCGTTTGAAAAAAATTGAGGTGATACTTTGAGCCAAAAAAATTTTCACGTGTTTCGGCGTTTTACTCCATAGAGCCCCGATTGGCCAAAAAAAAATAAATAAATACCGAAACAATTTTCGCGCTTTCAAGTAGTTTCTGTTTGAAACATTACGTAACAGTCAGCTGTGGCTAGGCTGGTAGCGTAGCCGACTGGTAAGTATGTGGTCCCGGGTTCAAACGACGGAGTAAGCAATTTTTTTTTTTTTTTTAAACTTTTTATGTTATTGTAACAAACAATATATTTAAAACTGTTTCATATTTTTTTTTTCATATTTTATTCAAGGTATTTCGAATAGACAAGGTAGGTCCATTCTGTTCGGGAAAATTCGTCTGTTTTCGGCTCTGATGCCGTGGCGGCTCCCTTGCTATTGTTTGCTAATGGGGCCCAATGGGACTATATACAATTCTTCATATTAAATCAAATATTTTTCAATTTACATTTAAATATCACTTATTTGATGTTAATTAAAGATAAATTGGATAAAATGAATTCATAAAATATAGAAATATGCAGGGGCTTATGTAAAAAAAAATCGTTTAACCACAAAATAGCGCTCGATCAGAATTATTTTAATTTAAACTTTTAATCTATATAAGGCTATTAAAAAAAAATAGTAATAGGGAGAAAAATATAAGTTAATTAATTTTCGATTCTTAATTAAATAATCAAAGGATTATATTTTTTTTCTATTTAGTTTCTCCTAAAAACTTAAAAAAAAATAAAAATATATATATGTTTAGAAAAGGAAGGTTAGACTGAGTTAAAAAAAAGAAGAGAATTTTATAAATTTAAATAAATTCCTGCCCTTTGTTCAGAAAAAAGCAAAATATTCTTTTGACCTTTGGGTTTATGATCGAGTTCCAAAAAAACCCCTTTTCGGTCTCTTTGTTTAGAAGAATCAAATATTCCGCATGTGGTTTCTCAACGTTTTAAAAGGCAGAAGATAAGTTTCTGGGTTTAATCCTTCATTAAATAAACAATAGTTTTCAAATTAACTAGGCCTAAAGTAATATTATATTGATTATAATATAATTCACAAAACAAAATTACATTCTAATACATTTCTACTTTTAGTTCAGAAATCTTAAAAACTCTTTAAAACAAACAAAAAAATCTTTAAAACATTACCTTTATATAAAATATTAAAAAAAAAAACATAATTCTTAAGTTTATTCATATAAATTTGTTATTTAATTATAATTTTTGGCTTAATTTTAAATTTTCATTCTTCATTTATGGCACTGACAAAAAGGTTTCAATTTATATATTTTCCCTCATACAGCACCTGTAATGTGAATAAAAATTAAATCAAATATTCTAGTTTGTTATTTTAATCAGATTTTTATTTTGTACATACCTCGATAAAATTTCTTTAGATATCTTGTGCATTGTATTAGTAGAGAATTGGGATTTGTCAGATTCCACTTTTCGGACATTTTACAACTTAAAATTAATTTTCTTATGTTTGTTTCCTTTTAAGAGACCTAATTTAATAAAAGTTTAATTTAATAAATGCCTATTAACTCCAATTAAATAAAAAAAGTCAAAGTCAAAATACTTACGAATGAAATGACAGTTCGAGGTTATGCCACATCTTACTTATTTCCTTTTTTTACTTCTTATTACATAATAATTGTGCTAAAATCTCATCGTTATATTGTTCAAATAATTAGTCGATAACACAAATAAGGGTGCAAAACTCTATATATGCAAAGTAAATTAAATAAATGCCAAGAAATGAATCGCACACAAATAAACGCATTGCTTTTCTATGGGCGAGTGGTGGGAGGGAGCCGCCATCCAATCAAAATCGGGTATACCAAAAACTTCGGAAATGGGACTATGGACCTACCTTGTCTATTCGAAGTACCTTGATTTTATTATTTTTTTTTAGTAATTAAATTTTAAAATTTTTTTTAAATATCCTTTATAAACTGCGCTAATTGTCGCCTACTTATTTGTTTTGCATGTTTTTATGACTTATATCACCCTACTTCGTGTGGGGTAAGTGTACAAGTAAATTAACAAAGTAAGTTATCTATATTCGCTTGACTACCTAATTTCTTTTATTAAATATAAGCAAATAAATTTTTTATTAATATCACGTATTTATTTAATTAATGAATTATTTTATGCCTTCTTTATTTCTTAATATATTTATATACTGTAATAAATGATATTTTCTTTATGAATTTAAATTAAATTTTAATTTTAAGGTAATAAATAAACTCGAAAAACAATTTTAACAAAATTTTAAAATTTAATTACTAAAAAAAAATAATAAAATATGAAAAAAAAAATATGAAACAGTTTTAAATATATTGTTTGTTACAATAACATAAAAAAGATTAAAAAAAAAAAAAATTGCTTACTCCGTCGTTTGAACCCGGGACCATATACTTACCAGTCGGCTACGCTACCAGCCTAGCCACAGCTGACTGTTACGTAATGTTTCAAACAGAAACTACTTGAAAGCGCGAAAATTGTTTCGGTATTTATTTATTTTTTTTTGGCCAATCAGGGCTCTATGGAGTAAAACGCCGAAACACGTGAAAATTTTTTTGGCTCAAAGTATCACCTCAATTTTTTTCAAACGAATCCATGATATACTCACTTGGCCGTCCCCTTGTAAGATGGCGTTGTGTTTCATAAAAAGTATGCCCAAATATCAAGTAATTCAAAAATTTGCCAAGAGATGTCAGAATGGTAGCTAATAATATTTAATGCATTTGGTTGATTTTCATTGATCTTTTAATAATAAATACTTTATAAATGTTATTATATATATTATTTATCTTTTATAAAAGCATAAAAATATATAAATATAGGCCATTAGGCGATCGGCTGTTAGACTAGCCTGCCATCTATTCCAAGAATGCTGAACTAATTTGACAGTTGATTTTTAAATAAATCATCTAAGCTTATTTTAAAAATTTCTTAATTAATATGTGATTAATAATAACAATAAATTCATTTTTAAATTTTAAAAAAAATTAAAGATTATTGAGAGAGATTGTTTTTTTGTATTTGCTTGATAACAAAAAAATTAATTACGATAATTTTTTTTATTAGTCATTAAAACAATTATAGCTCGATGTCCAAATAATCTCTTATGAATTTAATTCATTAAAAAAAAAAACTGCATTGAAAAATTCCTTATAATAGTCTAGTTTTTTTTTTTTTAAATACGTTTAGATGTCGCTCCTGAACCCCCTTAATATGAAGCTTTTGAACAAAATTAGCCGAAGAGTAATAGTTTACTGACGCACTTTTTCATTTTTTTTTTTTTCGATTCTCTCATGCTCTTTAAAATATATATTCTCATTTTAGAATAAGGGTATTTTATGGCTGGTGGAATTTGTATCAGGAAGTGAAAGTTAGAAGAAAACGCAGCCAGAATTTTTAAAATTATATTTTAACATCTGACGTTACGGCTTTGGTCAAAGCCATCCTCGGAGCTGTTAATGGTCATTATGTACATATGTTTTGATATCTTCAGTTCGAGAAAAACTTTTTCCTTCTTCTATCACCAATACAATATAATTATTTTTTATTCTCATCTTGCCATCGAAATCTTCTGACGACCACCTTTACTCTTGTACTGTTTTTTTTTTTTTAACACTTACACTTTTTTCTCATTCACACAGTCTTTTCGGCAACTTAGGTCATTTAAGACTTTGACGATAAGCGTTATTTAATAATATATATTTATTTGGGGTCCAGGCATTCTTATTTAAGCCATTTGGTATCCAAGTGGCTTAAATAAAATCATCGTCTGCCTGGAAACCGAACACCCTACCCTTGGTATACAAGGCAGGCACGCTACCAACTATGCCAAACCCAGGGGCAAAAAAATTATTATTACTATCCAGTGGCTGCTTGAGGATTTGATTAAATTCATAGAATACATAAATGCCAAAGAATTCTCTATACATTTCCCCGCCCGCCTTTGGCCTTCGCCGGTTTTCTTAATTAGGATAAGAAAATTATGATTATTCCCAGGGGGGGGTTCGGTTTGTTTACATTTTTTTCCATTTCAAGAGAGTGACGTCATGGAGCTCCTCCTTTTGTAAAAAATCGTTCTAAACAATCAATTTATAAAAATGTAAACACGGCATATTATTAATAAAGCAGTGTAAATACCAGATTCTCAATTAGTTTGGTCTGAAACTATACAATTTGCAAACAAAACAAAATGAATGTGAACTAGGTTATAAGCAGTCAATAACGCTGCCAAATAGAAAAATATAAGCAAGGAGGAGCTTCATGACGTGGACCAATCAAAAACTGTGACCTGAAAATTGTTTGTTTACTAGTTTCTGGCCAACCTGTGTATTTAAAGACCTTGATTATTCCATTCCAATCCAGTGCCTGCTTGAAGATTTGTTTACATTCATAGAATATACAAATGAAAAGAATACATAAATTTTTCTCTATACTTTTCATATGGGACAAATCGTAATTTTAGGAATTAATAACTCTAAAAGTTATAAGAATTTCCGGACCTGAGTATTTTTACTGGACTCTCCATAAACGTCCTTCTATAAGACTGAAAAATTTCGTTTCATAATTCCAACTGGAAAGTTGTTCAAACAGAGCGTGACAGACGGACAGACAGCGGACACTCCGCAATTAAATTCTGGCGGAAAATTGTGGCGACACAAAACATCTGGTGTGACAAGCACAGAAAAAACAACTCTCAAAGTTATGTAATGTGCAACCGACCAATCCCACCAGATTTTTTTTTTGTTTAATGTCATTGAATATTTTGACCCTCTTGAATCGTGTTGTTGTTTTCTCGGCAGGCTATTCAGCTAGTAGGGATGAAATAAAATGACCTTGGTCATCCACCCACCGACCCACATATCAAAAATAAAAGCCAAAGATAAGACTCCCTATAATTTTTTCCTATTACTTTAAAAGGGCATCGACCAGCACTTTGCCCTCCGTTTAATACAAATGTCACGCATTCACTTTAATATTTAACGTCAACTAGTTCACTATTTTTTTATTAACTATTTTAATTAAAAAAAAAAGAAGGTTTTTCTAAAAGAGTTAAAATATAAAATTTGTATGTATCGATTGTATCGATCGTCTTTCCTGGTATTTATTCTCTCGAACGCCCGAGAGGCAGCTGTCCTATCCTTTTTAATCTATTTTTACTCGCTAAATATCAATTATTCATTTAATTAGGGAATTATTAATTCATTTTTATAAAAAGGAAATTAATTCTTAAGCTGGCTCTTTGAGAAATGGAAGGTATTAATTTTTTATCCTGATAACATTTCGATTCCCTTAGGGGTCGGCTTCAGAGCACTGGCAAGGTTTGTTTTATTTCCCCCCTTTCGGTTACTGAACCCTTTGACGAGTTTGTAATTTATATATTTTCTCCTTTTAAAGACTCACACTTTCTCTCTTACACTTACACAGTCAGGCATCTCAGGCTATATGTATAAGACTTTTAGCGATACTTGTATTTAATATTTGAGGGTCCAGGCATTCTTATTTTACTTAAATAAAATCAGGACTGCCTGGGATCACGGGCCCCTTGGTATAGAGGACAAGGACGCTACCAGCTACACCAAGCCTGAGGGCGTGTATGTAATATATTAAATTCTATTGAGTGCTCACTGTGTGTGATGAGCTAGGATGTCGGATTCTACAAAGAAGATCCGAGTTCAAATCCTAGGCCCGAGGGATTATTTTTTCATTAAATAAAAATCTGGTGTGACTGGTCGCACAGCACACAACTTTCTTACCCTTCGGCAAGAGAAAGTTGTGTTCTGTGCTTGTCACAACATCGTGTCGACATATATTTAATTTCCGCCTATATATTAGAATTCAAGATGTAAAAAAAAAAAAAAAAAAAAAAATTTTTTGATTTTGTATAATTTTATTTATACGTGTATTTTTTTGTAATGAGTGTTTATAAAAAAGGTATGAGTGAAAAACATACCTTAAATAAATAAAAAAAAAAAAAAAAAAATGTAAAATTTATAAAAGGGGGAAAATATTTACATTTTCTATAATTGGAGGTTGTAAGAGGATCC
>JAKCPI010018548.1:0-43282 GCA_023213315.1 Euborellia annulipes
TTTTTCGACAACTTAGGATGGCCTAAAAATAAGACACGTACTGTACCTAATAAGATAGCCGATATATTAATAATATATATGGATTTGGGGTCCCAGGCATTTTTTATTTAAGCCATTTGGAATCCAAATGGCTTAATTAAAATCATCGGACTGCCTGGGGTCCGAACCCGCGATTCTTGGTATACGATGCTAGCACGCTAACCTCTACGCCAAGCCCGAGGGCGGTTTATTCATTAAGTTGGTAGAAAAATGAGAGTCGCAGCTAGAATTTTTCTATAATTATTTAATTCACACAGATGACATTTCAAGTTAAGTTGCTAACTTCAACAAACCTCAAATAGCTAATAATATGTGAAAAAACTCATTTGTTTAACTCAAGGGTTAAGCATGTTCTTGTTTACTATATCGATGATTTGCTATCTGTCGGATAAGTTTGCTAGTTGACTAGAATTGAAGCAACCGGCCCTTTCTATTTTAAACTATTAAATTTATATTTGTTAATGAATTCTTGGATTAATTTTCAATTTAGCTTAAAATTCACAGTAAGAATATAGAGCCCGTGTGTTATCAAAATTAAACTTAATTAAGTTATTTAACGGATAATCCAGAAAGTACACGAATTTTAAATGAAATTTATACTCAAACGCAAGAACATGAACTGATTTAATTTTTCCTTCATAAAAATATAATTAATTTTATAATCAAACGAACTTGTGCTAATTTGTCCACACTCAAGGGCCGAGAGGCGAAGGGCTTAGAGCAGGGGTGGGCAAACATTCTCTACGGAAGGCGACATTGATAAGTTACCGTGAATACAAATATGTATTTATTTCACTTTAACAATGTATTACAAATGTTAATGGCAATTTGCAATACAAAGAGAACACACCAGATTTTTTGCGCCGACATATTTTTTCACCGATAGGCTATACGGTACATGTATTAGAATTGAAGATATAAAATTTATAAACATGGGAAAATATTTACCATGACAACCTCCTATCTTTTTTATAAAGTACAAGAGAGCCGGGGGGCCTGGCAACGGAGAAGATCAACAGTCACCACAATCGTTGAGGTTAAGTGATGCTAAGCAAGGCGAAAGTTCGGGATTGGTGACCCCGAGCAATCAGCGTGTGGAACGCCCCCCGGTTGCCATCGGTACATTGTATATTAAAATTTATAATAAATAAATAACCCCTAAATGGCCTCTGTAGCCGAAAAGGTTTAAAAAAGTACAAGAGAAGACCTCGGGCTTGGTGTAGTTGGTAGCGCGCCTGCCTTGTATACATACCAAGGGTCGAATTTTTGACAGAAAAAATCTGGTGTGACTGGCGCACAGCACACAACTTTCTCTTACCTTCGGTAATCGAAAGTTGTGTACTGTGCTTGTCACACCAGATTTTTTGTGTCGACATGTATTTAGTTCCCGGCAGTAGGGAATATTTGAATTCAGATGTAAAATTTATAAGTATGGGAAAATATTTATATTTTGTTACCATGGCAACCATTTTCTCCTATCTTCTCTATGAAGCACAAGAGTAAAGTGTGCTTCAAACAATTTTGAGGGCAAAACGAGAATATACATTTGAAAGAGCATCTAAATAATAATTGATTTTTGAATTTTAATCAAAATCGTTAGAGCGAATTTTGAGAAAATCGAAAAAAACTGAAAAAGTACATCAGTAAAGTACTAGTACTCTTTGGCCGATTTTGATTAAAAGCTTATTTTTCCGGTCCCGGGGGGTGTTTAACTTAAATATAAAATTTCAGCCTCATAGCTCAATTCCTTCATGCTTAAAAGTGAACACAGAGACACACACACACACACACAGACACACACCCCGACAGACCATGTCGCGAAAACCACTTTTTTGGATTCAGGGGACCTCAAAACGTGTATATCCATCAAAATCTCGACATCGAATTTTTGACATGAATCCAATACTTTCTCTCTATATATATATTACATATATACATAGGTAAGAGAAAGTAAAAATAAATTTAAAAAAAAATCAAATGTGTGGGGTCGTAGGGACCCCCGGCAGGAACGAAGTTCCTTTTCTTCAACTCAGAATATAATTTAATATGAATATTATTTAAAGAAGGTGGGCGTGGTCTCGCCAAGACTTGGGCTAATTTCGCCTTCCTCCGCCGTCGCTCGGGCGCTGGGAACGCATTTTTGTTAGGAACGTGTTTTTGTTACGTTACACTGTAAAAAAATTTTGTAATTTTACAATTGTTTAGGAAGCATATTTCCTACATAAAAACATATTAAATTTAGTAAATCTTTGCAAAAACCATTTACAAATTTATTGTAATTTTCGAAAGCCGTTTGAAAATTAGAATGAAAATGTATTGTAATTTTAGAATGACATTTGAAAATTAGAGTGTAAAAGTGTGGTAATTTTAGAATACCTAAACTGCTTTCGAGAAAAAATACAATTTTTAACGAAAAATACTATACAATGTTTGTAAAATTACAATACATACTCTATTTTTCGAAGAAAATTGTAATTTTAAAATGTTTGTTGTAAATATTTGAACGCATACATTTAAAAATTTAGTAGATAAATGCATAGTAGATATCATTTACAAGGGAAATTTGTAAATTTAGTATTCAAAAACACACTAAAATTAAGATTTTTTTTTACAGTGTACATTTTCTCTCAATTCACCCTGCTTAAGCCGCACTTCGTACCAAAAAATTTTCAAACAAAGTAACAAAAATTCCTATTGGTAAACTAAAAGACCAAAAACCGCCATTTATTTCTTGACAACTTGTTAATCTTGGGCGCTGATTTATTTAAATGAAAAAGCAGCAATCCTAGATCAAATTAATTAATACTCGTAGTTTAATGAATCGTTGCAGTAAATAAATACTCTCATCTCTATAAATGAAGAATATTCATATACATTGTTTGTCTAAAAGCCAATAGGTTTGTTATTCTTTCCCCTAGGAATCTCATTAAACAAAAAAATAAAAAATTTCCCTCCGCAACAATTTTCATTAATTCACGTCAAACTTCTTGCTAGTAAAAATTAATTGTATTATTTGTTTGATTCGCTTCTTTTTTTTTTTATTTAAGCTTGTTGCTCGAAAACACGTGTTAAACATCTTTGGCTGATGCCCAAAAAACAAAAAATAAAATTCCGGGCAAAAAAAAAAAATAATGATTCGCTTGACTTATTTTTTTTAATTTCAACCTTTCACTTGTGATTATCTTGAAATAGTACTAAATAAAAAGACACGGACTCTACATAGTCAATTCTTATTAGTAAAAAGCGCATTTACCCCCAAGGGAATATAAAATAATTAAAGTGACATCTTTTATTTGTCACCTGGCTATAAAATCGCAAAGCATCTTGGCTGGCACGTCGTCTTAATTGTTTGGCAAATATTAGACAATCATATATTAGATCTACTTTATATAAAAATACATTTAGAATCTTCTCAATATCGATGGCTTTAAAAATTCCCTCTCTGACTTTCGCCTTCCCTTTTGTCATAGGTAGGGTTGCCACCTTTTACTTTCACATACGTCAATATATGTTAATATATAAGAGAGAGAAAGTATTGGATTCATGTCAAAAATTCGATGTCGAGATTTTGATGGATCTTCACGTTTTGAGGTCCCCTGAATCCAAAAAAGTGATTTTCGCGACATGATCTGTCTGTTGTGTGTGTTCAATTTTAAGCATGAAGGAATTGAGCTAGGAGGCTGAAATTTTATACTTAAGTTAGTCACCCCCTTGAGGCGTGAAAATAAGCTTTTAAACAAAATCGGGCCAAAAGTACTAGTAATTTTCACTCTCACAATCAGTCGTTTGTAACTCTTGAAGATGGGATAATATCCCGAAATATATCGAGTATAATATAAATTCTTTGTTTTTACTCACATAACCCAGTGAAACCCCATATATAAACACAACCTCAGTTTAAAATGTTTCACCTAAAACCTACACCGCAATCTCTAAACTTAAAAGTACTAGTACTTTACTAATTTAGTTTTTTAGTTGTAGACGGTTTTTGTTCTTTTAGTTTACAAATAGGAATTTTTGTTACTTTGTTTGAAAAGTAAAGAAGTTCTTTATCGCGGCTTACGCAGGGTGAATTGAGAGAAAATGTAACGTAACAAAAATGCGTTCCCAGCGCCCGAACGACGGCGGAGCAAGGCGAGATTAGCCGAAGTCTTGGCGAGACCACGCCCACCTTCATTTAAATAATATTAATATTAAATTATATTCTGAGTTAAAGAAAAGGAACTTCGTTCCTGCCGGGGGTCCTACAACCCCACACATTTGCTTTTTTTAAATTTATTTTTTCGGTCAAAAATTCGACCCTTGGTATACAAGGCAGGCGCGCTACCAACTACACTAAGCCCGCGGTCTTCTTTTGTACTTTATAGGAAAGATAGGAGGTTGTCATGGTACTCCAAAAGTTGATAAAAAATCTACAATTTTAGTGTAATGGGTATATACCGAATTTCATCGAACTGCTTGCTAGCGTTTTCAAGCAATCGTGTTCAAACACACACACACACACTGTCGTAATTCCAAAACGAAAAATTTTTGGGAAAATCATTGCCGAATTATATTTATTAGCACTCAAAATCCCTTTGAGATTGATTTCCTTTTTTTTTTCGGATTCCTCGTTTCAATTGTTTGTAAATGGCAGACATTCGCCCGGATTTGTGTATTGATTAAATATTTGTTCGAAATCAAGCAGGAATGTTTAATTCCCCATCGCGATGCGATAATCATCAAAATCAATAAAAGTCATGAATGATATTCAATATTGAAAATGAAGTGACGTCCGAAGTGTGAGGGAACAAAAATATGTAAATGAAATAAGAAAACGTTTTGTTTTAATTATTCTTTTTTTTTAACACACACTTTTTTTCTCATTCACACAGTCTTTTCGGCAACTTAGGCCATTAAGACTTTATACGATAAGCGTTATTATGAATATATATACCTAAATTGGGGTCCAGGCATTCTTATTTAAGCCATTTGGTATCCAAATGGCTGGGATCCGACCCTCGACCCTTGGCATACAAGGCAGGCGCGCCACTAACTACACCAAGCCCGAGGTTCTCTGCTTTTCACACCAGATTTTTCGTGTCGACATATATTTAGATTCCGACAGTACGGTGTATTTTTTTTAAACATTCACACTTTTTTCTCATTCACCCTCACATTCACACAGTCTTTTCGGCAACTTAGGCCATTTAAGACTTTGATGATAACCGTTAATTATTAAAATATCTATTGGGGGTCCAGGCATTTCTATTTAAGCCATTTGGTGCCTTAAATAAAATTATCGGACTTCCTGGGGTCCGAACCCGCGACATTCGGTATAGAAGGTAGGCACGCTACCAACTACTCCAAGCCCCGTGGGCACACGGTGCATTTGAATTCAAGATATAAAATTTATAAACGGAAAATTTTTTATATTTTGTTACCAGGGCAACCATTTCTTCTATCTTTCCTATGAAGTACAAGAATAGGGCTCTCGGGGCTTGATGTATAGGTTAGCGTGCTAACCTCGTATACCAAAAGTCGCGGGTTCGGACCCCAGGCAGTCCGATAATTTTATTTAAGCCATTTGGATACCAGATGGCCTAAATAAGAATGCCTAGACCCCTAATAGATATTTTCATGAAATAACGGTTATCGCCAAAGTCTTAAATGGCCAAAAGTGCCGAAAAGACTGTGGGTGTGAATGGGAAAAAAGTGTGAGTGTTTAAAAAAAAAAAAAAAAAAAAACTTACAATTGTTATGTCCCACGTAGAGAAACCCCGGGTCCCCCTTGCCAAACGTTTTGTCCAGACCCCTCACGCGTTACGTAGGAGTCTACGTTACGTAATATGTGGACGACCCCAAAGAGTATTTCAAACAATGTTCACGAAAAATTTTACTGAGATACTTTTTAAAGAGCATCTAAAAAAAAAAGTTGATTTATATGAATTTTAATCAAAATCGTTGGAGCGAACTTTAAGAAAATCGAAAAAAACTGCAAATGTAAAGTAATAGTACTCTTTGACCGGTTTTGTTCAAAAGTTGATTGTCATGCCTCAGGCGGGTGCCTAACTCAAATATAAATTTTCAAGCTGGTAGCTCATTTCCTTCATGTTTAAAAAAAGTCCACACACTCCAGACATGCAGATAAATCGTCGCTTGCATCACGTAGGGACGTATCTCAAAAAAATTAAAAATTGAGATCCAACGGGTATGGCCGTGTCCTGGCGTCCTTTACATTATCACAAAGTGACGAATCTGTATTTCCATGTTTTTTCGTATTATTTAGGTTTTTTGGTTTTGCGTTTCTATACATTTAATATAACAACACTGTTATATCGGTGGCCGATATACGCGTAAAATAATATAAAAAGAATTAGACGTAATTATAAATAAAACATTGATTTTAATTCTTTAATTAATAATAAACAACAATCGCTAATAATCAACTAATTAATGAATAGGATCGGCCAGCTGGATCCAACAAACACGAACTATAAACAGCTCTCCTGAAAAATGATAGAAATTGAGATACGCCAGCCACTACGTGATTCAGGCGACGAAATATCGAAATAGATATTATTATAAGAAACTAAAAAAATTCAATAGTTAATTTCATTTATTATTTATGTAGAGTGGAGAGTATAAATACCGTATATCGAATTCATGAAAAAAAAGCAGTTATTCAAGAATCGACATGAATTTTTTATTTTCTCTCGTATTATATAATTTATTATCAAAATCTGTTTCTTTGGTAATATAATATTTTTTTTTTATTTTTTAATTCCCAATATCAAAAAGGTTAAAAAATATGTTTTTTTTTTTTTTAATTTAAAGTACGTATGTACTTGTAGTATAATATTATATCAAAGAATAACACTAGTCGACAACAGTGGCGCAACCAGGATTTGCTCCTGGGGGGGGTTTCCGGGAGGGGGGGGGAGGGGCTGATCTCAAATATTTTTCTGTGAAAAAATTTTTTTTTTCGCAGAACCGAAGTTTTTTTGCCTTGCGGGGAAATTTTTTCCAGCCCGTAAAAATATTTTGTCTTTTTTTTTTTAGAGACGCTAAATTTTTGCCGCCCCGTGGAACCAAATTTTTCCCCATGTGCCGCCCGCGGAACCAAATTTTTTTCCCATGCGCCGCCCGCGGAACATTTCCTCTTTTGCGGAACCGAAATGATTATATTTTTTCTTTTCTATTTGTAATATATATATTTTGATTTTTTTTATCTCCTGGGGGGGGGGGGGGTTAAAACCCTAAACCCCCCCCCCTGGTTGCGCCTATGGTCGACAAGGTTTCTTTCACAAGATATCTGATTAGTGAACCTAGTGCATTTTTTTTATACTGAATTCAGATATGTAGTTAGAATTTTTCCATTAGGCACAGTTTTAGAGATATAGAGAAAAATAGATTCTAATAGAAAATGTGCTCTAAAATGAATTGAATTACCTGGATTTTTTAAGCCAACACCCCTTAAAAATATGCAGACAAATAAATACAAATAAATTTTATGTTTCAGCCCAATCGAAGGTCATTTAGACGTGCCGCAAACGGCTAAAAGTTTAGAAAAATCGAATTTTTTAGTTTGTTTTTTTTTGCTTTGGACACCCCTAATACAATTTTAGATATCCCTGAATGCAAAAAACATATTTTTATGATATTCTATAGTTCTTTGGCTTTCCAAAAAGGTTTCGTTGTTGAAAATCAGTTGATTACACTAGTCGACAAAAATGAACTTTTTTTCTTTCACAAGAATGAAGATATGAAATTCTAGAAGTATTTTTCATGCTGAATTCAAATATCAATTCAGTTTTTCCCCATCAGGCACAGTTTTAGAGATATAGAGCAAAATAGATTTTAGTCGAAAATGGGCTCTAAAACGGCTTTTATTTAAAATGTTCAAATTATTTTTAACGCGACACCCCGTCAAATTATGCAGATAGTTAGAATACATATAAATTTTAAGTTTCATCCCAATCGGAGGTCATTTAGACGTGCCGCAAACGGCTTAAAGTTTAGAAAAATCGAAATTTTCAAGATTTTTTTGCTTTGGTCACCCCTAATACAATTTTAGAGATCCCTGAATGAAAAAAACATATATGTACGATATTCTATAGTTCTTTGGCTTTCTAAAAAAGCATTCATTCGTAAAAATCTGCTAATTATTAACGAAATTATTAATAAAAACGTGAGCAAAGAAAAACACAAGTACACTCACTGGTCGAAAAAATGGACCTCTTGTTCTTTTAGAAGTATAAAGAAAGATATGAGATTCAAAAAATATTTTTTTTTAATAATATATAATAAAGTTAGGGCCCGTGACCCGATGCTGAGAGAGGATACATTAGCTTCTCGTGGATAGGGTTCGCTTTTTAATTCAATTGAAGTCCATTTTTTTCGTCCAGTGACTGTACTGGTGTTTTTTCTTTGCTTACGTTTTTATTAATAATTTCGTTAATAATTAACAGATTTTTACGAATGAATGTTTTTTAGAAAGCCAAAGAACTATAGAATATCGTACATATATGTGTTTTGCATTCAGGGATATCTAAAATTGTTTTAGGGGTGACCAAAGCAAAAAAATCTTGAAAATTTCGATTTTTCTAAACTTTAAGCCGTTCGCGGCACGTCTAAATGGCCTCCGATTGGGATGAAACTTAAAATTTATATGTATTCTAACTATCTGCATAATTTGACGGGGTGCGGCGTTAAAAATAATTTGAACATTTTAAATAAAAGCCGTTTTAGAGCCCATTTTCGACTAAAATCTATTTTGCTCTATATCTCTAAAACTGTGCCTGATGGAAAAATTCTAACTACATATCTGAATTCAGAATGAAAAAATGCACTAGGATCACCAATCAGATTTCTTGTGAAAAAAACCTTGTCGACTAGTGTTATTAACAAAACAGTTACCAAAGTCTGGGAAAAAAACACCTTGGGCTGCCTATCTTTTAGGCGTTTTGCTAATAAGAATAAACTTATAACGATTTAAATATTTTGTTCATAATTTCGTTAATAATTAATAGATTTTCACGAATAAATTATCTTTAGAAAGCCAAAGAACTATAGAATATCGTAAAAATATGTTTTTTGCATTCAGGGTTCAGGAAAAATTGTATTAGGGGTGTCCAAAGTTTTTTTTTTTTTTAAACTTCACACTTGTCATTCACACTTCACACAGTCTTTTCGGCAACTTAGGCCATTTAAGACTTTGACGATACCCGTTGCTAATGAATATATCTATTAGGTTGATTATGGGAAAGGGGGGGTCCGAACCCGCGACGTTTGGTATAGGAGGTAGGCACGCTACCTACTACGCCAAACCCGGGGACGGTGTCCAAAGTTAAAGAGAACTTAAAAAATTCTGATTTTTTGAAAACTTTAAGTCGTTTGCGGCCTCAGATGACCTCAGATTGAGCTGAAACTTAAAATTTATATGTACTGTATTATAAATATCTGCATATTTTTAAAGGGTGTCGCTTTAAATCTTGAAAATGCAAAATAAAAGCCGTTTTAGAGCATATTTTCTATTTGTTGTTCTCTATATCTCTAAAACTGTGCCTAATGCAACAAAACTAAAATGATATTTGAATTCAGCACGAAAAATTCTTCTATTATTGTGAAAGATAAAAAAATTCATTTTTGTCGACCAATGTATTCGGTTTGCGTATTTTTTTTACTTTCTCTTACCTCTATTATGTTAATATATAGAGTTTTGAGGTCCCCAGATTCCAAAAAAGGGGCTAATCTAACACCCCAGGTTAGTCTAACAGCCGATACAGTATTAGCCTATATCTGCCCTATATTTATATATTTTTATACTTTTATAAAAGATACATAATATATAATAACATTTAAAATATTGTTAAAAGATCAATGAAAATCAACCAAATGCATTAAATATTATTAGCTACCATTCTGACATCTCTTGGCAAATTTTTGAATTACTTGATTATTTGGGCATAGTTTTTATGACACACTACGCCATCTTAGCGGGAAAAACATGGGTAACTTCTACCTCCTGAACCCACTTAAAAAAAAACTCAGTTTTGTAAATATTGGGATTAAAACCTGTCGGAAAAAACAAGCGAAAATATAAAATTCATAAAAATAAGTGAAATTTGTGTGCCAATATCAGAATGTTTAACTAATCATCTGTATAATTAAATTTATATTGCAAGTTCATTCTTATTTTTGTAAGTAAAAATTCAATTAAAAAGAATAGGTATTTCAAATGAGGAAAATGAGAGAAAAAAATAAAATTTATTTAACTTTTCAGAAAGATATTATTACATAAGCAGGAGAGTAAATGGTTTTTGAGTTGGTTGTTAAAATCGAATTATTTTGCATTAACACTTGACAAAATTGACAAGGAAAAAACAAAAGAGCTATGCAACTGAAGAGGTGTGTGCTTCTTCATTAGGAAGAAGAGAATTGAGAATTTGCAATCACGTCAAATAAGGAAATTTTAAGAAAAAAAAATCTGGTGTGACTTCCCTAGACTTTTCGTATATTCTTTTGGAATTACGTCTGGGTGTGTGTGTGAACACGATTGCTTAAAAACCAAAGCAGCTAGATGGATGAAATTTGGTATATGCTCCTTACACTAAAATTGTAGATTTCTATCAACTTTTGGAGTAAATACGTCACTTGGAAGTAGCATCCATCTAGCTGCTTTGGTTTTTAAGCAATCGTGTTTTCACACACACACACACACAGACATAATGCCCAAAATGGTATTTTCGGACTCAGGAAGGTCTAAAATGTGGAGAGACATCAAAATCTCGAAGTCGAATTTTTTACGATTACAATACTTTCTCTATACGAGAAAGTAAAAATTCAAGTTTTTTTTTTAACACTCACACTTTTTTCTCATTCACACTCACACTCACACAGTCTTTTCGGCTTATAAGAATTTTACGATATCCGTTATTTATTAATAGGCCCTATATAATACAATACATATTGGGGGTTCAGGCATTTCTATTTAAGCCATCTGATATCCAAATGGCTTAAATAAAATCACCGGTCCGAACCCGCGACGTTTGGTATACGAGGTTAGCACGCTAACACCTACACCAAGCCCCGAGGGCAAAATTCAAATTAGTATTAATTATCCCTCATAGGCGTAGCCAGAAATTTTTGATGGGAGGGTTCAAGAAAATTTTTTTCAAACATTTGAAAAATTTAAGATTATTTTAGGGCATTTATAAATAATTTATTTTTTTAGCTAGAGTAAATTATTATATTTTACTTACTCTTACCCTATATGAAATATAATTTGTATTAAGCTTATAGATCTCTCACAATAGCCCCCAGGCAACTCTACGAGGAGAGGGAGTTAGTGTGACATCCCGTCCTGTGGAAGGGACGTAAAGAAGATTCCCTCTCTGTGATGGATTCTTCGAAAGGAGCAGGCTACACGCCGGTGCTGAGGGAGTCCCTCCTCAACTAGGACATCCTCCATAGCATAGAAGAGGTTGGATATAAGGAGCCGGTTGGAACCAGAAATAAGGATTAGTTTACTAGCTAGAGACGAACGAAGGAGGAGGAGTTAGAGATAGGAAATGAAGTAACTTCACGGGGTGCCGGTAGATGGCTACGGCCAGAGGCCGGTTGGGTTTGAGGTGTGTGTCTCCGTACACGAAAGCACCTCGGGCAAATAAACGGGGATCCCGATAGTGCTATGGGAAACTAAATATATCTCGACATAAGAAAAAAAAATCTAGTGTGCGTAAAAAGTCACATCAGATTTTTACATATCTAAATTTAATATATTCAATTTTAGCTTGAAATTAACATTTTCCGGTATGTAAGTAGTCTACTATTTACTTAAAATTGGTATTCAATTTAAAAATAATTTAAGATATCCGTGACATCATAAGAATCACGCAGAGACGCGTGTTAAAAAAAAAACCCTAATAGGCCTACGTGGTTATGCATTAAAATCTGGCGTATATAAAAAATTGGCGTTAAATTTAATGACGACTATTAAATAAAATAGAATGAGCTGACCAGTGAGAAAATAAAATGCACGAGTCGTTTCTCTTTTTGCTTTCTTTGATGCAAACACTTTGTGAGAAAGAATTTTTCAATTTCGGTTTTTTTTTTTAATGAATTAAATTCATAAGAGATTATTGGGACATCGAGCTATAATTGTTTTAATGACTTATTAAAAAATTAACGTAATTAATTTTTTTGTTATCAAGCAAATACAAAAAAACAATCTGTCCCAATATTCTTTAATTTTTTTTAAATTTAAAAATGAATTTATTGTTATTATTAATCACATATTAATTAAGAAATTTTTAAAATAAGCTTAGATGATTTATTTAAAAACCAACTGTCAAATTAGTTCAGCATTCTTGCAATAGATGGCAGGCTAGTCTAACAGCCGATCCCCTAATAGCCTATATTTATATATTTTTATCCTTTTTATAAAAGATACATAATATATAATAACATTTATAAAGTATTTATTGTTAAAAGATCAATGAAAATCAAACAAATGCATTAAATATTATTAGCTACCATTCTGACATCTCTTGGCAAATTTTTAAATTACTCGATTTTTTGGGCATACTTTTTATGCCCTCTTGCGTAACGCCTTCGCTCCTATTCCGCCTTAAGGTTGTTTTCGCCATTTTAAACCACATTTTGATTCAATTTGGAATAAATTTTTCGCCTGGGACGGAATGTGAGCGCGACCTTTGGCACCAGAAACTTGTCTACCTCTGAGCCATAAGTCAAGGGGCTACATATAATTTTAAACTATTGTAAAATATTCATTAGTGAGTTGATCAATTAGTTTGTCTACCTTCCAGTATGGCAACAATTTTGTGACTGACTGCTACTCTATTCCCTCTTGGGTTTTTGGAGGCTCAGAAGTAGAGGAGTTTGTTGTATGTTTGTATGTGTTCTGTTTTGTTTTGTGATGTGTTAATTTCTCGATTTCACTTTCTTCCGAATCGGTATACTCATTATTTTTTATTTCCTTTGAATTTTTAAAAAGTGCAAGCAGGAGAAATATGGCCCCTTTTATTGCAAGAAAAACACTTCGCGTTCTTAAAAAAACAATCGTAAGCCTTGTGATTATTAATTTTACCACAATGATCGCATTTACTATTTAAATTTTTCCTTTCTTTATTATTAACATTTTTAATCTTATTAATATCTAATTCTGATTTGGTACTAATCACTTTCTCATTTTTAATAAAATCCCATGTTTTAACAGCACATTCAAAAGTATGTCCCAAATTTGAAGCTTTCTCTAAAGTTAAATTCTTTTCTTGCAATAATAATTTTTGCAAATCAAAATTTTTTATTCCACAAACAAATTGATCACGTAACCGAATACCTACAGGATCCGAAACGTCTTTTTAAAAATTACATAACAAAACTTGTCTCTTTAAATCTGCCAAAAAATCTGTAATGGACTCACCTTTTTGAGTTCTCAGAAAAAATTTATAGCGCTAACCAATTTCTAAACGTTGAGGATTAACTAAAGATGCAATCCTTTTAGCTATTTCATTAAATGATACTGAACTACTATCCTTAAAAGCTGACAAGAAACAGATTGATGTATAGGATTAACAGATTTTTGTTATCCTATCGAAATACTCCACATAGTACCACTGGGGTATCGCCATCATCACTGTTATTGGAACACAAAACAAAACAGAACACATACAAACATACAACAGAGTTGTTTTCTGGTGAGAGTTTGCTCCCGTCACACAGTGGGTCAGAATCCCAAAAAGCTGGCCAAAAGTCGAAAAATAAAGTTTCTCGTTGGGGAATTTTATATGCTGGGATGGCTAGACTGATAACCCAAGTGTTAAAATCCGTTAGAATTGGAGTCACATCCCTTATGCCTGCTTTTGAAAATTAGTTCAAAGTTGACCTTCGCTCAAATAATATCTAACGTCCACGCAGGAGAAACAACAAGCACATGTTTGAAGAGCCATAGTTTCTCGTAGAGTTCACCGATTTTACTTTAACAAAATGGAATCAACTCGTGAAAGAAAGTAGAATATAACTGGGTTTATTAGAAAACTCAATATTTTTACAGAAAAAGGTAATAAGGTAATAAAGTTACGTGAATTTTACGTTGGAAAACAAAAAAAAAAGTTTAGTTTTTAATGAAAAAGTTTAGTTGTAAAACATTCTAACATACTAGACATGAAAGGTGAAACTATTATCTATAAAATAAAAAAAAATTCAGCTGCGAATATCCGCGAAACGAGATTTTATGCAGTTTTTTGTAAAAAAAGAAAATACGAAATATTATTTTAGCGTAACTAAAAAAGGTATAAATAATTTTTTTGTGCGCTTGGATAATTGTTTAAACTTCTCTTCAACGTATATAATGTATGCCTATCAGGGCCGGAACTAGGAGATTTTTTAAGGGGGGCGAAATTCAATTTGCCGCCCCCTCCTTAAAATTTTTTATACAAAATTCATAATTCATATCATTTTACCTTTTTTTTTAGTAAATGTTTCTTTAATTTTGTTTTATTTGCACTAGTTGTAATTTTATTTACACTTAAATTTATGTAATTTTATTTAGAATAATATAAAATTTAAAAAAAATCAGAGCCCTTGGGGGGGGGCAAATGCCCCCTGCCCCCTCAAAGGACGGCCCTGTTCTGAATAACCCTATTCAACAAATTTTATCAAAAACTAATAATTATTCTTCACATTGTAAGCATTTTTACTTTTGATTAGGCCATATTGGTTCGGCCATTTTGAATTTTGTATTTTTGACATCGGATCCGTAATGAGCGACCCCAAAAACCCCCCAGTAACAAATTTCAGATCGATTTATTAAGATTTCGAATTTTGGCCAGCTTTTTTGGATTCTGACCCACTGTGCGTCCCGGGCGAAAAATTTATTTCAATTGGATTGAATACCAATCAATTGTGGGGTTTAAATGGCCTCAGATGCCGTATTATAACAAAGGCTATAACAAACTCTTGATTTCTTTCTTTAGATATTTTAAAAATTATGACAACGTTTCGGTAGCAAATAGAGACCTTCATGATCGAAAGAGTGAATTATTATTATTTTTTTTTTTATTTCTCGGCTGTAGCTTGCCGCCATTCAGCCCTTAACTTTTGTAAAGAGTAGAAACTTTTGTTTTTTACAAATATAGGGTACAAAAATAATATGATAGCTTTATAATATATATATATCACTTATTTCATTCAATTTCTCATCCTAGAATGATGAAATTCATTTATGAATTAAATTTGCCAAGTAGATATCTGCACTACGGAATGTAATTTTAATTTTATTTTCAGAATATGTAAGAGAAAACGTCAGACATTTCGGGGTTGGCGAAAGAGAAGAGCCTCCCCCCCCCCCCCACCGTCTTCCGTCTAGGGGGAGTTTGAGGAAATTAGAAAATTTTTTGCAACATCGTCAACGGGCACTTACTTGTCCATTATTATTATTATTGTCATTTTCTTTTCTCTCAGGGGGGTGAAAACAGGGAAATATTTCGCCAAGGACAAGACGCAACCCTGAAATCTATATTTATATAATATTAAGATGATGGCTGAACTATTAGCAGATATGAGTAGGATGAGGGCCAGGTAAGAAATCAGACAAAAATTTAATCAATCCGACGTTTCGGACGTAAATCGCGCCCTTCCTCAGGACAATCGATAGCTAATGAAATACAGATGAACGTATTTTTTTTTATTAACAATATGTGTTTTTATATTGTTAATAAAAAAAATACATCCATCTGTATTTCATTAGCTATCGATTGTCCTGAGGAAGGGCGCGATTTACGTCCGAAACGTCGGATTGATTAAATTTTTGTCTGATTTCTTTCCTGGCTGACATCTTACTCGTATAATTATATATTTCGCTAATGTCCGTCTGTCTGTCTGTCTGTCACGCTCTGTTTGACCAACTTCTCGTTGGAATTTTGAAACGAAATTGTTTATGCTTAAACCTTCTCGGGATTATAGGAAAATTATTTTCATCCCGAAATTCCTATAACTTTTTGAGTTATTAATTCCTAAAATTACTTATTCTCCCATAGGAAATGTATAGAGAAATATTTATGTATTCTTTGCATTTGTGTATTCTATGATTGTAAACAAATCCTCAAGCAGGCACTGGATTGGAATAGTATTATTTTTTTTTTCATAATTAAGAAGGCGCAGGCGGTATTAAAAATGATTTCGTGTTTGACGTCATTTTTTCTCCAGCTAGTAGTAAAAACAAAAAAGTTTGTAGCCCTCTATGATTGTGTTTTGAAACTAAATCTCCTTTTTTTAAGAGAGAAGAGGTGTGTTGTTGTTGTTACTAGGCCTATAAAGTGTGGTAGGTACTTAAAAGCAGCAGCCTGACCTGTCGAAGGCTGCAGAGGGCTTGGTCCATGCAGCATGTCTCAAGGGGCAGTCGAAGCGAACGAGCACCGGGTCGCATGTCACTCCTACACTGTGAGTCGGGCCCGAAGAGACTTCATTCATTCCAGTAAGGGAGGGGAGGCAGTGGCGCATGCGCAGTCATTCCAATCGTTACCACACTCAGCCCTCCCACTTTTTCTCTTTTTTTCTCTCTCTCTCGATCTACTATTTGGGATTTTAATATTCCCCCCCCCCCCAACCCCCTCCTGGACCACCCTCAAGGTTAAACTCGCTGCCCGCCAATTTTTACTGCTATTGTTTTTTTTGACATTGCGTGGATGATCTTTGAAAATGATTAAATTCTAGCGACAAATTGAATAAATTGCTTTTAATGTCGAAATGCCAGATTGTGTGGTTTTTATTCGTTAATTAATAAATTACACTTACAATATCAGATTTAGCGCATAGGTAAAGAAAGGATTCCTTCTCGAAAAAATTATCCCTCAAAAATAGCATTTTAGATAGAATCTTCTTCTATAAATATATATATAATACCAGAGTGTCCTTCTGCCAAGCTCAGATACAAGGGGGGGGGGGTAAAGGGGGTAATTACTCCCCCCTCCACCGAGATTTGAAAAAAAAAAAAATTTTATTTTGAATGTAAAATTTTATAAATTAATACTTAAAAATTTGATTTGTATTTATATTCTGGCAAACAAGTACAAAATGCGCTTTTAAATTACCGAAATTAAGAAAAAATTGTGTGTTGTGCGACCAGTCACACCAGATTATCCCCACACCCCGCGAGATGCACCTCTGGATCCGCTCTTGGCTCTGATTGGCCAGTTTTCCGTAAGTTTGAAACGAACTTTTGCAGTCTTTTAGAGGACATTATGGTGAGTCCAGGAAAAATTTTTGTGTCCCCAAATTCTCAAAAAGGGGAAGCGCAGAAAATGAATTTGTCCAATTGAAAAACCATTGAGTTTTGCATTCCATTATCAAAAAAAATTAAAGCCAAAAGAAAAATTAATAATAATTAATTAAATCTCTAAAATGAAAACTAATAAAAATTGTTATATAATTAAATTTTTTATTTTTTTTCATTAAAGAGGGCTCGCTGGTTTAGTGGGCTAGAGTGTCGGCTTCTACAAAGAAGATCCGGGTTCAAATCCTGGGCTTGAGGGATTTTTCATTAAAAAATTAAAATGTTTTTTTTTTTTTTATTAAAAAGTCATTTCGGCTGCTGAGGCCATTTGACTTTATACATTTATTATTAAATCCGGCGGGCGTTCAACGGTCTTATTTTTCGGGGGCCACCTATCCGGATTTTCAGTACCGCTTGGCGTTGCTTAACAACTTTGATCTTCCAGATGGCTTAAATAGAAATGCCTGAACCCCAAATACATTTATTAATGACAACGGTTATCGTATAAAGTCTTAAATGGCCAGAGTTGCCGAAAAGACTGTGTGAATGTGAGTGTGAATGAGAAAAAAGTGTGAATGTTTAAAAAAAAAAAAAAAAAAAAAAAAAAAAAAAAAAAACGTTGATCTTGGTGGCTGTTGTTCATTCTTCTTGCCAGCCCGGACGCCAGCAAATAAAAATGTTGTAAACAAAGTAAACAAAAATTTGTAAACAAATCCTCTAACAGGCATTGGAATATTAGATCTCACCACAATAGCCCCCCAAGTAGGGCTGGACGGTAATGGATTTTCATTACCGACCTCGATAATGAAAAAAAAAACCGGTTTTTTCTCGAAAGTCGGTAAAAATTTTTTACCGCCCGCGGAGCCAAAATTTGCCGCCGCGGAACCAAAGTTTCCCGCTGCGGAACATTTTTTTTTTCTCGGAACCAAAATTTTTTACCGTCCGAAAAAATCTGTTTTTACCGACTTTCGAGAAAAACCGGTTTTTACCGAATTAGAGGTTCGTTACCGCGTTTTCGGTAAAAAATTTTACCGGTTTTACCGGTAAACCGGTTTACCGTCCAGCCCCTACCCCCAAGGTCGAGGGTTTGTGTTTTCAAAAAAAAAAAAAAAAAAAAACAGAGAAGAGGCACAACCACCAAGATCGTTGAATTGTTGGCCCCTAGCGTGTGGAACGTCCCCAAGTAGCTACCAAAAATAAATATGGAAAAGGTATAAACCTTAAATGATCTCAGAAGCAGCAAAGAGAAATTAAAAAAAAAAAAAAAATTTTACTAGAATTATGCAACATCTACACGTAAATGAATTGATTAGATGTCAATTAGAATAATTGAAAATCATGAAGGTATAAAAAGAATGGCAAATAACCATCTACTGTTAATTTCGAATTAAGGCCACACTTCACACAAATAAAACTTTAATTTTAATTTCTTGAGTAGAAATATTTAATTAGAAGAAAGGGACGGGAGCCAGAGGCGTACCGAGGACCCCAGGCCCCCATCTGTCTCGGTACGCCTCAGTTTAAAAGTTAACCATGACTGGGATGGATTGATATGAAAATTTGGTAATAGGAAAATTAGATTTCCAATCATCACCTATTAATTTTATCCAATTATAACCGCCTAACAAAAAAAACAAACAAAAACCTGGGATTAAATAAAAAAATTAATTAAAATATACCTTTCAATATATAAAGCAAATTCATTTTAAGAAAAAATGAATTATAAATTGTGGAGTATTAAAAATAGAAAAGACTTTGATATCATCTCATATTGAGGCACCACCAATCGGCGAGAGTTCGAACTAACTAAGAACACACACCAAGCGGCGAGAGTTCGAACTAAATAACAAGCTTGTTTGTTGTATGATTTGATTCTCTTATGCACGCGACAATCAAGTTCCAAGAATGCCTTGGTTCCAAGAAAAATGGATATTGTTAGAAATTTATTTTAATAACGAATTATTAAAATGATATAAGACATTTATATAATAAAAAAAATAAGAAATAGGATTTTTATCAAATACAAATTTATATGGTAGAAAATTTTAGGATACACAATTTTACAAGAGAATAGAGAGAGTGAGAATTATAAATACCATTAATAATAATCCTGAGTCGACCCCGCAGTGTGAGAAGATGACGACCATTAAAATTAATAATCCATTATCCAAGAGCACTAATTAAAACACTGATGAACACTAATAATCACAAAATAAAAAAAAAACTTTTAATAAAAAACGCGAATATGCAGTGAAAGGATGGCGCGAGAAAAGCCAACTGACTCCTCGTAGATGGCGTCGCTTTCTCCTTTAAAAGGAGGGTGGGGGGAATTCAAAAAGGAGTAGGGGAGATGGCGCGTAGAATGAAGGCATTTTTTTAAAATCTGGTGTGATGTTGCACAGCACACAAATTTCTGTTAGATTCGATAATTGAAAGTTGTGCATATATTTAGTTCTGTATAGTATGGTACATTAGAATAAGGGAGGTATTAGAATTCATATGTAAAATTTATAAACACGGAAAAATTTAGATAAAAAAAATATATTTATAGGTCATTTTGATAACTTACCTACCCCAACATGAAATTAGAAGTTGAAGGACAAACTTCAATGCATTTACATAGGGATTTATATGATAATGTTTGTTTTTGAGTTATTTAGGCTCTCCAAATACTCAAAGATGCCAAAATTTTGTGATATTATCAATTGTGCTCGTAAAGGATATCAAGAGAAGTACAGATTCTTTACAGAATTAAATTTTAAACATAAAATAAGTTGAATCAACTGTCAGTGTCAGAGGTTATGCTCAATAAACAACAAGAAATTTGACTGAAACGAAGTTCAAAAAATACACTTTAAACACTTTATCTCAGGTAAATAACAAATAAAAATATCTATTTTGTTTCATATAATGATTCAAAACATATTATTTAGGATAATCAACAAAGGTGAAACGTCTCACAAGTGACAAGTGGGCCTCTCTTGGCTTGAATAGTGCTTGTAATTTTGATAATAAAGTCGTATTTATAACGTTGTAAACCGTGAAACTTGTCGGTGATATTAAACTCTAAATAAATATTTCGTATTTTTTAATGAAAAATAAAGTTCCTTTAATGTCTAATTTTCATTTATATTCCTCTTAAAAAAAAAAAAAAAAAAATCGTACGCAAAGAGTTCGGATTAACCGGAAGTTCGGATTAGCGAGGTTCGGATTACCGTGACTCTACTGTATTTATTTCCGCAGAAAAATATTTATATTTTGTTACCATGGCTGCCATAACCATTTTTCCTATCTTTCCTATGAAGTACAGTGAGGGACAATATTAAGTCCCACCCATGCGTTTTCAACATGTGATTATTTCATTGTTTTTATAAAAGAAAATGAAAATCTTTATTGGAAATTTTCTAGGTTTGAACCATAAAAGTTTCTATTAAAAGATATATAATATTTTTTTAAAAACAATGAAATAATCACAAGTAGAAAACGCAAGGGTGGCGCATTCATTTTTATTTTTGAAATTATCATCTTTCACGGAGCTTCACGCACACATAATTTAGAGATTCAAAAGTGCCAAACGAAAGTTCATAATCTTTCAATGATCTTATTCAACACAGCATCCCGCTGATACGTTAATGTCTCCTGCGTTTTATTTAGATGTTTGTAAATAAAAAAGTAAAAAAACCAATTAAGTTGCATACTCTTATTTTTAAAATGCAAATGGCTATAAAAACAAAAAAAAATCGGTGGGAAATTATAAAGATTAATTCATACAATGTATAAATTTATATCAAAAATCTCTGGTGTAAAGCCAAAAGAAAAGAAAAGAAAATATTAGTAAGTTTTATTAGTTGCGCCGCCAAGTATTTTGGCTTCGTCTAGACCCGAGTGCTCCTGTCCTCAAGTGCAGGTGACCTTTGCTTGCCTGGTCACGTACTAGAAAAAATATTAATAAAAAATCGAAAGCTTAATTTTTTGGATGTTCCTACTCATTTTCTTGTATTATTTAATTTAACTCGGGGGAATTATCATTCAAATGATGTAGAGAAAGGATATTATATATATATATATATTAGGGTGGGCCGAAAAACTCTTTTTTTTTTCATTTCGAAGTTGTAATAGAGTGGACAAGTTGCGAATTTTATAGACAAGAAAAAGGAAAAACAAATTTTCAAAATCGGTTGACATCTTCCCGTCGCGCAAAGGGCCTAATGTTTGACAAAATATGAAAAAACTTAATTTTTGAATGAGATGTTTTCGTAATGCAATAGTTTCTAACTTCTTCAGATAGAGCTTAAAAACATTTTGTTTTAATTTTGGTTTACATCAGTTGATATCTTCCGGTCGTGCATAAGCCCCAAAATAATGAAAAAGTTCAATTTTAAAGAATTTTTTGGTATTTGATAAATATTATTTAAAATTCTAACTTTTTCATTATTTTGGGGCTAATGCAGGACCGGAAGATATCAACTGAAGTAAACCAAATTAAAACAAAATGTTTTTAGGCTCATCTGAAGACGTTACAAACTATTACATTACGAAAACATCTCATACAAAAATTAAAAAATTATCGCAGTTTTTTTTTCATATTTTGTCAAACTTTAGGCCCTTTGCACGACGGGAAGATGTCAACCGATTTTGAGAATTTGTTTTTCCTTTTACTTGTCTATAAAATTCGCAACTTGTCCACGCTAATACAATTTCGAAATGAAAAATTGAGTTTTTAGGCCCACCCTAATATATATACATAAATATATATCAAAATCCCACGCGAATTAACCCGAGAAAATTTATCTTCGCATATATATATATAAATATATATACTTATTATATATAAATCTGGTGTTCTGTGCTTGTCACACCAGATCTTTTGTATCGACATATATTAAGATGTAAAATTTATGTGTGGGAGAATATTTATATTTTGTTACCATGGCAACCATTTCTCCTATCTTTCCTATGAAGCACAAGAGTAAAGTGGTCTTCAAACAATTTTGAGGGCAAAACGAGAATATACATTTGAAAGAGCATCTAAAAAATAATTGATTTTTGAATTTTAATCAAAATCGATAGAGAGAATTTTGAGAAATTCGAAAAAATTAAGTCCCACCCATTTTAAAAAAAAAATTTTAAACAATGAAATAATCACAAATAGAAAACGCATTGGGTGGATGGTCCCTCAGTGTATATACATAGGTAATTTAAAAGCTAGAGTATCTAACTTAAATAAAAGCACACACATCCGAGCATGTTGCGAAAAGAGAAAATAAAAACAAATTTTTAATAAAATAAATACATTTCATTTATTAATAAATATAATTACATAATTATTTATTTTTTGACAATGTCCTTTGCTTTTCCGCAAATTCAACAATTTTTTCCTGTACAAAGAGTCCTTTTCGCCGCCTAACGGAGTCCATATATATCCTAGCCCTGTTATAGGAATCGGCTTTTTCGCCAAAGTGGAGGTATTCCTCTTCCGTGGTTGGCACCCAAAAGGGATCAATGTCGATCACTTCCCAATGGCTAAAGACAAGTTGAGGCGAAGCCAGACCCGACGTTTGTTTACGAAGATCTGTAGAGAAATCAAAACTCTCTACCACAGGAAGCACGGCGGTGACGGAGAATTTGGCAGAGCCGTATTGCTGATCGCCATGGAGGACACGCCCGTGACGTCGAGCCAGAACGCCGTAGAGCTTGCCGAGAACGTCCACGTCGGCATGCACGTTGCACGAATACATGGCAGCCATGAGTCGCTGTGGCTGTGCTTGAAACGCTCGGCGACATCCTTCCTTCACCGCCGACATGATTTGCCCGGAGAAAGGTCCATAGGGCAGAGAGGAAGAATCCAGCTCGCCGTTCTCTGCCTCCAATGTCCATTCATGGACTCGGAAGCAAACTCCCATCATGGGCTCCTCGCAGAGAGGACCGGCCAAGGAAGCCAACTGGAAGCCGTTGATGAAGCTACTCTCCAATTCCAAGCGAGGATCGTCAGGAAGCAGTTTGAAGTCAGCTAGGAGGATATTCGGGCCGCATCTTCTCGGGCCGTATGACCAAATTCGCTCTTCGACGTCAATCCATTCCTCGCCCGCGGCGGCAAATGCGTTTTTCAATTGGATTTTGAATTTAGCCAAAGCCGGGGAAACAATTCCAGGAGGTAATTTTAATAAATCCGCATTCGATTCGAGCAACGAAGTGACTTCACTCGGCAACGGGACGGCTTCCAATGTCATCCGAGAGCGTTTGTTTGGCGTTTGAATGGAAATAATCTTTTCTGTTTGTTCCTGTTGTTGTTCTTGGATAATTTCGTTAACTTTATCAACGGTAGGCTGGACAACGATCGTTTCTCTAAAAGGGACAATCGGTTCACTTGAATTGATAGCCACTCGAGCAAAACGTTCACTGAGATCATCGAGACATCTTTGGAGATGGACTTCACCGGCCGTGACGATGACATGCTCCCCGGTCTCTTGGACTAGCACTTGGACACAAGCATCGGCTTGATTGAGCAATTTCAGGCCTTTGACAAGACTAGAGAGGTCGCTTGGATGTGCTGGCTCGACGGCGACACGGAGGATAGGAACTGCCATTGCTGTGATCTCACTAAACGAAGGACATAGCATCGTGCTTGATAACGTTGCCGATTTGAGAACATGCTCCTCTAATCCGCCGATGCCGATGACATTCCCAGCTGGAACTGAATCGAGAATCTCCAATTCTCTCCCCATCAAAAGATAAAGTTGACCTAATTTTGCTTTTGTCACATGCTGAGTGGATTTCAAGTCCTTCAAGGTCAATAAAGGATCGACATCTTCGCCGTTCTTGATCATTTCTAACGCCTTAACTGGATCATGTTTTGGCCCTAAAACATACACTGTCTGGCCAGTTCGTATTGTGCCACTAAAAACACGTGCAAAGGCAATGAAGGCATCTTCTTCCTCATCGGTTTGTTGAGGGGAAGGAGACGGATCTTGAGTGGCACCATCGTCTTTTTGTTTTTGCAATTCCGCGTGGCGAATGCGCGCCTGTTCCCTCCTTAAAGCGATTTCTTCCTCCGTCAGAGGCTGTGGTTTATTTTGCGGAAGGAATTTCTTTTCTACCGCAAACATCTTTGAAATAAAAATGATAACAGGAGCATTTTCTTTACTAGAACAATTTAAAAAATCCATTTTTAAATTTTGTATTTCTACAGGTAAATTTTCAAATCGTTCCGATTGTGACGTCATAAGTTTTTCGACTTTACTTACAGAAATATTTCCAGGATGTGGTAACTTCAAACAGACCATGTCGAGGACAGCTTTGGCCAATGGCATCCATTGAGAGCAAACTGCTCTCAATTGCACTTTAGAATCGGTATGCCTTAAATCTCGTGTTGTCATTTTTATTCCCAAACTCTCAACAATTTTTAATAATTTATCTTTATCTTTTCTCTCTACAATTGTTTCATACACCGCCCAGATATTTTCAAGCACCATTTGAACAAAAAGAGGTTTTTTTGCACGATCTTGAGCACCTTTCATAATTCGTTTCGCTTTCGTATTAAGATAATAATCACCCCAAAGGGTTTTATTTAATAATTGTTCGTTCACTCCTAATTTTTTTGAATAAAGTTTAGCAAAATCTTTAATACAAAATCCCCAGCCATCGGCTGCACTTGCAAAAATCACATTTCCAGATTCAGGTGAGAAATATAAATGCGAATCATCTTCATCTTCCAAACCTGTGCTCCAATCATAAAATTCCTTTTCTTCTTTCTTCTCAGCTTGTTTTTCTTCTTTTTCATCCCGTCCTAGGAACTCTGATGTAAATAATTCGGCCATAACTGCATTTACTTGCTCTAATACTTGTGTTAAATGAACAAACGCATCTAATGGAGAGAATTTCATTTCTAAAATAAGACGATCAATTTTATTTAATACAAGAATAGTTTGAATATTTTCCAACCATGCTTGCCTTAATGCTACCTGAGTCTGGGGACAAACTCCTTCGACGACATCGACGACGACAATTGCACCATCGCAGAGACGAACTGCTGTTGAGACTTCAGATGAAAAATCCACATGACCAGGTGAGTCTATTAAATTTATTAAATATTCTTCTTCTTCTAAATTATAATGTAAAGTAATAGAGCTACTTTTCATCGTTATTCCCCGTTCCTGTTCATCTTTTCTGCTATCCATATACCTCAATTTTCCAGCCATCTTTTGTGATATAATTCCATTACTTGCAACAAGCGAATCTGCCAATGTCGTTTTTCCATGGTCAACATGAGCCAATATACAAATATTCCGGATTCTTGATGGATCTTTTTGGAGATTAATTAATTTATCAAAATTAACTGGCCGCATTTTAAAACACGTGTTGATTTCACTCGGTACTTGTCAAAACTTAAATGAAGTTAGCTTCGCATTGACTCCATATTTATTCCCCGAATCCATAAACGGAACTGAACAGAAGATAGTCACAAAAAAGACATGTCACTTTAAAAAAATTTATTTACTAGTATTTGTTAATTATTATCATAAGTAAAAAGTTTTAAAAATTATATTGATATTTTATTAATGAAAATCATTTAAAATAAAAATAATTTAATTTAAATAAAAAAAAGCAATATATTTGTTAACTGCTGCACTCTAGTGTCGTATTTGTGAACCAATAAATGTTCTTAAATTTAAATTTGTCAATGTCTCATGGAGAATATTCAAAGATTTTATATAAATATTCAAACGAGAATAATTAATTTCTTGTGATGAACGATAAAAATAAAATATTATTTTAAATGTGTACATTTTGTAGTATATCAGTTGTTGGCCTGAGTTGATATCAAACTTTTTTAAAATTTACTTTCGCGTTTCAGAAGTATTTCAATAAATTTAACTTATACTAAAGGTAAACAAGTTAATAAGAAAACGCACAAAAATCTATATAGGCCTAATTAAAACGCTAATATACGTCAGACGTCAGTCCCCCTAGATCTACACAACCATAGGAATTTTTAAACATATTTTTATATTTCTTAGAGGACCTTCTAGAGATTACAGGAATTTTATTTTTCAAGTTTTTGAGTATTGTTGAAGTTACAATTTACATCAAGAGAAATGAATGGAGGATTATATTAAAGTCTATGAATTTGACTCTTCTGTATTTGAAATATTTAATCCAAAGCCCCTCTTTGGTGGAGTTTGCCTCTAGTTTTAAAAATTTTACAAATTAAATATCGGCAAGAATAAAGGTCAAAATTGAGACAAATTTTGGGCAGGATTTAAAATTTTTCCATTTAGTAATTATTATTATTTTATTTATTAAAAAAAGTACATTTTCTAAAACATTTGAGAATGTTGTGAATCGATATAGGAAAATCAAGGATGGGGCGGTCACTTTTTGAAATATATATATATAGGTCTATATATTTTATAAAACAATTGATTTAAATAAATTTATTTATTTATTTTCGTTAGAATTATAGATTGTATTCTAATTAAATTATTAGGAATTATTTAGGAATAAAAAATCATGAATGATTATTATTATTATTAGGAATAAAAAATCATGAATGAAATTAAAATTATGTATATTTAACATATATTCTTGGGACCAGACTCAGAGCTCGAATTATCAGGCAAGTGTCTAATCTTGCGCTTGAAAATCACCGACTTTTATGATATATAAAATTATTATAGCCTATGCTTGCGATTTTAAGAATCGCCGATGTTTATTGTGGCCATGCTGAAATAATGAATAAATAATAATAAAGGAATCCATATATCTGTAAACTTATCAAAGGCTTTGGCTTGATAATGGTTTTGTAAGATTTTTATTTATAAATATCTATTATTATGTACATTGATGATTGAAAGAGTTTTTTTACATTCCTAATTTATCCATAAGTTTGGTTTTTAAAGATTTTTTTTGCAAACGTTTCACTGCTTTCTTTAATTTTTGAATTTCAACGTTTTTTTCATCCATTTTTTTATAAACTTCTCGACAATGCTGTGTGCTTGCAATCTTTTCCACTTTTAACTAGTTTTAAAATAAAAAGAATTATTTAATAATTCATTTTTCGGGTGTAAATATGCAATGAGGAGATTGGAGAGAGGCAAGAAAAATAAAAACAAAATGTAGATGTAGACTTTTCGAGAGACACATCGCTACTTTTACTTTGTAATGGTAATCGGGTCCTTCCATCACACCAGATTTTTTATTTATTTCATTTGGTTGACTCCAATCTCCTCATTTGGGTTTATTTCGTAAATTCGGTAGGCAAATTCCCGAACATAAATAGATTTAATATAAATAGCTATGTACTTTGGTGATATAATTTCTGTTGACATCTAATTCGTTGTTTAACGCTACGAGTTTTTTTTCGGTCCAGGCAAGTTTCTCTCTCAAACAACCCATTTCTCGATCCCGAATTTCAATTTCCCGATATTTCCGGGCAAGAAACTGTTCGAGCTCATCTCGTTCTCGTAAGGCTTGGCTCAATTGTTTTTGTACCTCGGCGCACTAAAGTTTAATGAGAAATTTAGTAAAAAGATTTAAGGGGAATGCAAGAATAAGATGAGCAAACACTTTTTGATTAATATCAATTAATTCCTTGACAGCTTCGTTCTGGTTTGGTTTTTCTTTCATTGATTTAATATAATTCTGTAAATCGACCAGCTGCCTCTCAAGAGCTTTGATATTCTCCTCACTAAAATAATTAAAAAATCAATTATTTAACTGAGATTAAAAATAAAAGAGATTCATCGTCACCATTCAATGTTGTACTTTTCGAGGGAGCGACATTGCATTCTCAGTTTGTTTATTTGTTCATCTCGAGAAACAATTTCTGCTGTCAAGCGTTCCCTCAGCGCGCCAATATCACCTGCTGTCTCCAATTCCTTAACCCAATATCAATTTATTTAATTATTTCAATTAAATTTCAAGAATACTCACTTTGGCATATCGAATGGTGTGCAAAAAATTTTCTTTATCCTGAATAAGTTGAGCAATTTGATTTTCGCGAGAGCGAAGAACTCTTTGAAGTTCTACCACTTGAGAAAGGACCGAGACTTCTTGATTATCTCCTAAAATCATCAAGTATATATATAAATAGAGTATACCAGGAATATAATATATATATATATATATAATTGGTTGTTTAGATTTACTCGATGTTTTTGGTCCCATTTTCTAGAGAATGGGATTAAGAGATAATGCTGGGCCCTTTTGTTAGTTAGTTCATGTCTCAGAAATTTGGATTTGCCTCCAAGATCTAGGAATAGGTTGGTTGTGTGAAATGGTGTTTTTGTAGCTTACAAGGGGAGGTCGCCACCTGTGGGTCACCGATTTTATTCATATTTGGTGAAGTTAAAGTACACAATCCCCAAATCATCTGTGCAAAATAATAGGTCGCGCTTCTCAAGCATTTCCGAGAAAAATCGATTTAAAAATTAGCACGCACGTTATGTGTGAAACTAGTTGAGCCATTTTCGTCAGGGAGCGTGGCGTGGCCTAATGGTTCATGACTTCCAAAACAGAGGTCACGGGTTCGAATCCCGGTCGCGCAAATTTTTTTTTTTTATTTGCTAATGTAAATTGTTATAATTAATAGAAATATTAATTAAATGATTTTAAATTTGCAGAAGATAATAATTAAAAAAAAAAATTAATAAAAAATGCTCCAAAATCAATTAAAAAAAAAATGAATAAATGTTAAAAAGTTAATTTTTTCTCTAACATCCTAACATAAAAAACATCCTAAAATAAATGGTATAAGAACATTTTAATATAAGAAAATATTTTTTTTTTATTATTATTTTATTTTTTTTTAATTATTAAATCTGCAAATTTAAAATCATTTAATTAATATTTCTATTAATTATAACAATTTACATTAGCAAATATAATAATAATAAAAAAAAAAGATTTGCGCGACCGGGATTCTAACCCGTGACTACTGTTTTGGAAGGCAGGAACCATTGCGCCGCGCCACGCTCCCTGAGAATGGCTCAACTAGTTTCACACATAACGTGCGTGCTAATTTTTAAATCGATTTTTCTCGGAAATGCTTGAGAAGCGCGACCTATTATTTTGCACAGATGATTTGGGGGTTGTGTACTTTAACTTCACCAAATATGAATAAAATCGGTGACCCACAGGTGGCGACCTCCCCTTGTTAGTTGGTGTTCACCTCGGGGCCTCATTCTCAATCTCTGAGACATCCACTAACCACCAGCGAGACGTCAAAAACAAACCATCCCCACCAATACTTTCTAATCCTACACTCTAAAAAATGACTCCAAAAGAAGAGCAAAACTTCGAGAAAATTTCAACAACCAACTTATATATGGACCCTGTTATGCAATGGTGTGTCAAAGACCAAACATCGAGTTTTGAGAAAATCAACATTAAAGTTTTTTCTTTTCATTGGATTATATATAATTTTTGTTGTCAATTGTGCAAGTAACATTAAATATAATTTTTTTAGGACATATTTCATAAAAAATACTATTAATTATAGCATTTGAAATAATATTCCGTGCCTAACTCAATTTTTAATTTTTTTGGTCTTTGACACACTAATGCATAACAGGGTCCATATATATATATATATATATATTTATTTAGGATATGAAGTGAGGCCATCAGCGCCAGAACGGCCTTAGTATCTATTAAATCGTGAATTCCAGAGTAGTACAGTACTTCTCATGATCTAGTAGTACAGTACTACTCTGGAATTCACGATTCCAAGGCATTCCTGGCGCTACGAGTAATGTTGACATTTACCTCTATCATGTGTCTTTGGAGAGAGAGTGCTCTGGAATGGCGTTGTTTCTTTGGGGGAATAGCCCCTCGTTGAATTAGCTGTTCTTTCTGCCAGGCTGGGATCGTCGCCCAGCTGGGGGTAATGAACAAATTCCTGAGGAGCCGTCACTCTGTGCACAACACATTACAACTTTCAGCCAATTCCTCATAGAGACTCGGCACAACTATAATAATAAGAGAGTGAGCCAAGTTTATAAATATCTATATATTCAATTTCTTTGATCCAATTTTTAATAATTTTCAATTGTTATAAAAATAAATTTCGAGTTTATTGAGTATTTTTTTTTTTTTTTGTTTGAAGAATTTGGATTCTTTAAAAGATGTAATTAAATGTGTATAATATATAATTAAAAATTTTTTTTTATGTCTGCGCAACCGTCACTCTGTGCATAACACATTTTTTTTTTCTTTTAATTTATTTAAGGTATTTTTTCGGCATCTAAGGCCATTTAGACCCCATCGAATGATTGGTAGCCAATTCAAATGAAATAAATTTTTCTCGCTTGGGACGGGAAGCGAACCCGGCACCCTAGGCACAAGAAGCTAATGCCTTCCCTCTGAGCCACGGAGCATAACACATTAGAAGTGGTGGAATTAGAGGTTTCAAGCTATTCAAATTCGAGTCGATAACCACAGCTTACTTGTTCAGATTTTATAATACAAATAAATGTCATTAATATGTGATGAGATGTGCTATATGGGCAGCCAAAAGGTGGAAAATAAAAGTCGACGATTGCACTCTCTATAAGGACCTATCAAACAATTTTAATATAATAGTTGATATTTTTTTTACACAAGAATTACAAAATAAAAATAATCAAAATACATATAAAATTGATGTTAAAATGTCAGGTTAATCGACATGATAGCGTAGCAACGCCTCCTCTAACTGTTAAATGGTAAAGAGAATTTTTCAAGAGAATAGAGATTTTTTAAGATGAAAAAAAATATCAACTATTATAATAAAATTGTTTGACTGATCGTAGGCCCTGATGGAGAGTGCAATCGGCACTCGAAACGTCGACTTTTATTTTCCCCCTTGGCTGCCCATATAGCATATGTAATATGCCCATATTATAACCATCCAGCATTCAAGAAATAGCTAATAAGAATAATTAATAATAAAATTTTAAAATAAGCCTATGAGTACAGATTGGAATTGTTTGACAAAGGAGGGGGGAGATTGTATTCCCATCTCAGGACACAGTTCGCGGCAATTGTCATATATCATATATATATATATATATATATATACTGCTCTTAAAAAAAACGTAACATTTTGTTTCTTCTTAAGACCTGTTTTAATCTACCTTAATGATACTCTAATTTAAGAAAAATTTAATATGAAATATCTTATACATTTCTAAGTAAAGTTATCACAAATACAAATCATTTTAAACAATTTAATATAATTAATGAAATAAAAAAAAATATGTCGATTTTCAATAAAAATCTTTATATTATTTCGTCAACGTTTCGGGAAAGCTCCCATCTTAAGGAAGAATTAATTGTTGAATAACAGTTAAGTAGTTTTATATCGTATACACAACGAAACAAATAACATATATTGTGCATAATAATGATGCGTTCCCGAAACGTTGACGAAATAATATTAAGATTTTTATTTCCAATGGCTGCCCTACTCACAGAGTTCCTTTATTTAATCATTTAGATAGATTAGAATAGGGCTTTTTAAGAAGAAACAAAGTGTTACGTTCTTTTTGACGTGGAGTGTATTAATATATCTGCCACTCAGGGGATTAGATGATATCGTCAATTTATGATATATATGACAATTGTGGAAGGTGATCCTTCTGTATTTTAAGATTTGTGACGTATAGCTCCGAAATCATCGTCGAAGGCAAGAGACGAAAAAATTTGTCTTTTCAATATAATATATATACATGACTATGTTTTCATAAATGTCAACTCACCCTCTTATTATTTTAGCAAGTTTAGTGTATATATAAATAACAAAATAAAATTCACCGTTTTTGATGCTGTTCGTTTTGAATACTCTCCGTCAACTGATCTATTTTTGCTTGTGACTCGGCCAGTTGGCTCTGGAGTTGCTCTATCCGAATGACATTCTCTGCTCGGATCGTGTCGAAGTTGCTTTTGGTTGCCTTCATGTGAACGTTCGCCGCCATCTATAATTCAAAATCCACTCAATGGGTTGTTTTCATAAGAAAGAGGGAAACTATTAGAGTTAAGACTTAACCTTGAATGAGCGGAGTCGGTCTATCGTTGCTCGGTCCGCTTCGACCCTCGCCTTGGCTTTGCGCTGCTGGTGCGTTAAAAGAGTCACTTGATTTCTCAGTGATTTAATAGTCAAGTCAGAAGTTTCCCTGGTTCTCATCAATTCATCGGCGAGTGAGCGTAATCGGGTATGCGCCGCCTGGCGATCTGCCTCCGCTTGTTGAAGCCGAGTTTGGAGATCGGATATCATATCAGGGTCAGAAAATGGCGGAGGCTGAAGTCACATAAATTAATTAATTTTTAGCTAAATATTTTTCGAGATCTATATATTTGAATAAGATAATAGTATTCAAAATACCTCGATTCGGACTTAACTAGTCATAGATATATTTAACAAGACATGTGAGTGTTTTTTATTGACGAGGCCAAACATCCCATGGCCCCCGGGAATCGCCTATGCCCCGGAAAGGCGGAGATCCTGGGTTCGATTCCCGGGGGCCATGGGATGTTTGGCCTCGTCAATAAAAAACACTCACAGTCTTGTTAAATAAATTTTTATATTAAACAATACAATAAATATGTTAAACCCAGTGGCGGATTAAGACAATATAAGCCTCTAGGCGCTCCGACTAATAAAAATGTCTTTGGAAATTAATTAATAGGTATTATAAATATAAAAAGTAATTAAAATTACTTAATTTATTAAAAAAATACAAAAGAAATTTTAAAAGATTTTTTAATGGAAGTATTAATCTAAAAGACTTCTCAATAGATATTTAATTTTTCCTTTTAAAGTATAAGAAATTCGATGGCTGAGTGGTAATTATTAGGATTAGGTAGATGTAGGCAGCCAGCAAATGATAAAAAAACTTTATTTAATTATCGTCGACGTTTCGTAATCACAACGATCCCATCTTCAGGACCTACGGTCGTCAAAAAATTTTATTTGGTGTTAATTAGGCAAAATACAAACAATCTTTACAAGTATTTTTGATGACCGTAGGTCCTGAAGATCGGATCGATGTGATTCCGAAACGTCGACGATAATCAAATAGAGTTTTTTTATCATTTGCTGGCTGCCTACATCTACCTAATCCTAATTAATTTTTCCTTTATTATTATTTAAATTAATGATATAAAAGTATATAATTTAGTAGACGTAATATTTGTCCATATTTAAACAAATCACCTGATTTTGAAATTCTTCTAATTTCTTTTTAAGAAGATTTCCTTCCACTCGAAGTTCTTCCAATTCGTTAAGGATAAGTTGTTTCGATTCGCGTTCGAACTCGGCTGTGCAAGACAATTCGTGGCAGCGTTGCTCAGCATGGTCGACTCTTGCCTTAAAATTAAAACAAATCCCTTTATAAAAAAGCTTTCTATACATATTTAATGTACAGGAATGCAATAAAAGAAATAAAATTAGAAAAAAAAAACTTAATTTTGATTAAAATCAATTGAGTAGAAAGATTCTGATTTTTACCTCAAGAGTTTCTTTAAGTTCCGGTGGGAAATTCTCTTGTTGCTTTTGTAATGCTTCGCATAATTTTGAATTTTGTGCTTCTAAAGATCGGAATTTATTTTCTAAATTCTCTAACTGTTCACGATCGTCGGCTGCTGCAGCTAATCGTACCTGTTCAAAGATTAACAATTTATTTTTCTCACGTATACAAATGTAAGTTTATTTTGTTGAATTTTGTCCGAAAATTGAATATTTTTCCCTGATTCTAATAAATCAAACTCGAAAAAAATTATTTTTGAAGAATAAGCCTTTTATTTTATAATTCTTTTTTTTATATAAATAACCTTTATATACAGTGTTTATTAGGGTATCTGTTAAAAAATTTTATTTTGCAGCACAATTTGAACCGATAAGCGGGGTTGAAGAAAAATTTATGGAATATTTTCAATTTTTTATTTATATGATGCATATAAACGCACTTATTATAAGATATACATAAAAAAGCCCATTTTTTAACTTTTACTGAATTTAGACAATATTAAGCACCACCAAATTAAAAAAAACCAAAGTGCAGAGTGCCACTTCAATTTTCCATTTAATAACAAAACAAATTGAGTTGTAAAAAAAAAATTTTAATTATAACCCGAAATATATATGGGTCGTTCTACAAAAATGGGTTAAATTCGAGTAAGCCGTAATTGCAAATAATTCGGTGACTACAAACATATTGACTTTTTTTAATCATCAATTAATAGAAAAAGTTAATAATTTTTGGGCACACATGATAAATATTGAAATTTAAACAAATTTAATAAAAATATTCGTCTTTTTAACCCTAGAATGTCAGTCCCCTGGCAAGTACCAAAAGTGAACATTTAAATGCAAATTTATTTTAAACTATTAGATTTATATTATTATTATCCACATCGAGGTAATCAAAGATACTTTATTAAACTATTCGTCAGTTCCCTGGCTTATGTTAAATTTGAAAAATATCTGATATTATACATTGTTGATAAAATAATTATCTGTTTTATATAAATTTAGGGTGTAAAGATGACATTGGTGCCCAAATACCGGGCGTTATCCTTCTTTTAAATACTTTTATAGTAATTTTTGTGTCGAAAATCAGAATGGAAACACAGGAAATTTATTAATAAATATTTTAACTATATACTGGAATACTGCTGTCTTTTCATTGTTATATTTAATATATATATATATAAAAAAAAAGTATTCCATATCAATTAGCAGATTTTCTGTGTTACTATATGGATACAATAAAATTAACTTAATTTCTATCAAAATCATTACAAACAACTGAAATCAAAATTACAAATTGTGCATTTCAAACTCGAGTTAACCCATTTTTGTAGAATGACCCATATCTATATTCAAACCATAATATCCCGGTATATTCAATTTGAGAAATAATGGTTTTATCAAAAAGGATGTCACACATTTCAGGTTTAATTTGTTTTAAAACATTTATTTATCACCAGAGATGGTCATGAGAAAAGTATAATCAAAAGAGATTCCTTAGGAATTGTTCTATTTATCATATTGACAACAAAAAGAAATAAATAATTCTGGATTACCTTTAATTTCACAACTGCGTCTTCTAATCGTGAATTTTCTGATATAAGATTGTCCAATTTTTCTAAATAATTATCTCTTTCATCTATTAACTTCTCTCTATCCCTACACGCTTCTTCTAAAAGACAAATTTTATCCATGAGTTGCAAATTGGTTTTCTCTAGCGCGGACAATTGTTCTGTAGTTTGTCGCATTAATTCATCCCGAGATTGTTTGAGAACGTTTATTGATTGCTCCAATTCGGCAATATGAGATTGCTTAAATAAAATAAAAACAAACAAAAATATAAGTTTTTAAATAGTGAAGAACTAATTTAAAATTAACAGGACAGAGTTCAATATAACTGGGTGTTCAATTTAGGAGACTCGTATGTTTCATTTTGCTTATTTTTCTACAATAAATAAAATGAAACATACAAAGGTTCTTGAAGGGTAGAGATAAGCCTGAAATAACTTTTATTCAGGCATATAACAGGTATGAGAGTCGGAAAATAATTTGGATAATCTGCATTAAGTTATTAAAATTTTCAATGATCGAAATGGATGATGGTTGTAGTCAATAATAAGTAATTTTTTTTTAGGTCGACGTTTCATTGTAGTGAACTTTAAACAGGCATGAGTATATTATTTAAACCAAAAAATAATGTTTTAACAAATTTGTATTTGATTTTTATTGGTGGGTCAAACGGAAAGGCTGGAGATCCTGGGTTCGATTCCCAGGGACCATGGAAAGTTTAGCCCACCAACAAATAAGCATACAAATTTATACGCAAAAAATTTCTTTTGAATATTCTTATTTTTTAATTATTTCAAATCAAACTTGTAACTTCATGGACTTCCAAAAAAAATGGTCCCATATGAGATTGCCCCCTCCCCCTTTTTAAAACTCCGCTGAGAAAAAGGTTCAGACAACTATGACTGGATAAATGAATATATCGCATATACTTAAGCGAAACTGGAGAAAAACTGTTCTTTAATAAGATTTAAAGTTTTGATCGTAGGCTCTAGTTGAAACATTTTGTAAATTAAAATATACAAACAGAGTGTTGACGCATTGACAAGTTTTAAGTTCTAAAGAAGATCACGATACGTTATCAAAACGTTAAAAAAACATTATTATTGACTACAACACAACCAACTCCTGTTTCATCAATCAGTCAGTGTTATTATTAGGGGGAATTTTTTTCCCCCTAATAATAATTCACACCACAAAAGCTTTAATAAACACAAATCAGTCAGTGCCTTATAAATTAATAGGTAAAATCACAATCAATAATTGATTTTTTTTTCCACATCGAACACCCTTAATCCTCAGACACAAACTAAATTCTGAAGATCGGCTCTCTTAACTATCAATTATGAGTTATTTGAGAAGAACGGAACGGTGAGTGTAAAAATGAAGGCGGAGAATAAAACAAACAGATGGGGGGAAAGAAAAATTCAACTGAATCGTCAACATTCCATCATCAATGTGCAGCCCTTGGCATATTCATCACGACTTACTGCCCGTATGTAGCGAAATTTTACTAATTGTGATGCGGAAAGTAAAAAGGGACCTCCGTACGGGCATTTGAGTCGAATTAGGTCCTAAATATCGATTTTCGGGTTTCGATTGAATACGATTCTTCAATATTCCCTATACAGGGTTATTCGGGAATTTTAGCGATGAGAATCCGATAAATATTTACAAAATAATCGATTATAGTAACCTTAAATAGTTTTTCATTGTGTTTAAAAGCGTTTTAGCCCACGGGGCTTGGGGTATTTTGTGGCGTGCTCCCTGCGCGACTTGCTGATAGAGAAACGAAAAGTTTTTTTTGTTCAAAAAAAAATTATTTTAAAAAAAAAAAAAGCGTTTTGCTCAAAATCCCGTGTATTTTATATCTATATCTTTGAAAGGCTGCAACTTCTTTGTTTTAGAGATATCAGAGTGCTTTTGGTCTTAAAATGTTCAGGAAATTATCCTCTACAATAAAATATTTGTGAAATTTCCGACAAGAGGTCCTTTTGCACTTTCCGCATCACATTTACATACCAATATACGTATACGATGGGGAAAATTAAGAGGATAAAAGTAGACTAAATTATCTGCCTATTTTATTCTCTCCTTAATTCTAAAATTGCTTTTTTTTTTTTTTTTTACCTTAACTTTGTCAAGTTGAATGATCTTTGTCTCATAATCCATTAATTTTCTTTCAACTTTTTTTCTTTCTTCTAAAATTTGAGCGACTTCTTCATCGTATTGTTTTTTTAGAACTTCAAATTGATTTTGATATTGATTTTGAATATCTCTCATTTGTTCTCTGAGCGTTAGACATTCCTTTTCGTGTGCTTTTTTTGCTTCTTCCAATTCGAACTGTAAATCGGACATGCGTGTCTCAAGTAGACATTTTTGTTCGACAAGACGTTTCTCTTTGATCCGGTGATATTGTCCGATCTTCTCTAAATCTTCTTGCAATTTTGATCTTTCATTTTCTAAACGAGACATATCGTGTCTAATATTGATCAATGCCATTTCTGCCTCACGTTCAGCCGCCTAAAAAAACAAAAACAAAATTTATTATTAATCTCTTGTTTAAAGGAAAAATTTATGATTGAGAATAATATCTCGCTGATCATATCTTTTTTTCTTCAATGGCGCAAACAAGCTACGCGTCAGTGGAGAAATAATAAATGAATTTATAGATCGCTTTGTGGAAATCTTGATTTTAAATAAATGAGATTTGGTGGCTGTAAAAATAATAGATTTTGATTTTAGATTGGACAGTTTAAACAAAAACAAAAACATTCATCTGGGAGATGTTTCTAGAAAACTTTATTGTCTCATCTCTACTCTAAATTCAATTGCTTATAATTGGAGATGGCTGGTGAGTAACTATATTCAGTAGATGATGAAAAGGCAGCCAAACAAAAAAACAAAATTTTAATTTTCTCTGCCGACGTTTCGAACGCTCATCGCGCTCATCATCAGGACAGATGGAAGACATAAGCATCGATAGCTCGAATTGTTTATATATAGATGCACAAATATATACTGATGATACATCAAAATAATGAATATATATATAAAACAAGCGTAGATAACAGAAAATTCCACAAAAATAGCAAAATAACAAGATCGGCCTTTTATTTGGTTAATAAACAGCAAACGCCTAACTAGAAATTTAAAAAAATAAAAGGACGATCTTGTTATTTTCTGTTTACGCTTGTTTTATATATATTCATATTATTTTGATGTATCATCAGTATATATTATATTTGTGCATCTATATATGAACGAGCTATATCTCTCTATGCTTATGACTCTTTCATCTGTCCTGATAATATGCGCGATGAGCGTTCGAAACGTCGACAGAGTAAATAAATTTGTAATTCGTAAGTAAATAATTTTGTTTTGCTGCCTTTTCATCATCTTCTGAAACTGAATTCAATTAAAGAATGAAGATAAGATAATAGGGTTAATTCGAATCGTCTCCGAGATCGAAAGGCACAAATTCCCTTCGGCACAAGCATGCTTGTGCAAGCAACAGCTTATTCCGAAAATTAACCTAAAAATGTCAAACTCGGAAGGTTATTTATTCGAATTTAACAAGAAATACTCACTTGCTTTAAACAGAGGCACAATAAATATTAATATTTAAATTGAAATTTTAAATGAATTAATAGGTATATATATTAAATAAATATCAAATGTCAAGACGTCTATAAAATGGCGGAGAGTTTTGCTTGCGCATGATTGAAATTCAATCTAGCATCTCCTACAGACGCTACAGTTTGCTTGTGCAAAAAGATTGCACATGCATGCTTGTCAAGTTTGCAGTTACGTGTGCAGCCGCCTTTTGAAGGAAGGATTTTTGTATTTCAACCTGATTGTGAATAAAATTAGAGGAACAATTATTTAGTAGACCGGGTCTCAAGAGCTAGCTAATCTAATGATTTAACTATTGATAGATACATTTTGCCCCTTTTTTTACTTACTTCAAGCCTACGCGTTTGCTTTTCTGCTTCAATCAACTCTTTTTCCAAATTTTCCTTTTTAGTTTGAGTTTCTTTCATCTCTTGTTGTTGTTTAGATATCTCTTCATGGGCCTCTCGTAATTTTTCTTCCATTTTTTCTTGATATAATTTCGCCTCTGCCCATTGTGACTCATGTGACCTCTGCTTTGCTTCGATTTGTAAACACATTCTCTCTTCAGCGGCGTCTAATTGCTCCGATAATGCTGAAATTTTCATTTGCGATGATTCATATTTGCCTGTAAGTTTTTCATATTCTAATCGCAATACTTTTAATTCTTCGTTTGTCTCCGTCATGTCTAAATCGGCGAGATACATTTTCCTTAATTCTCGTCGGCAACTTTCCAAACTCTCGCTAAGTTCGTTTTTCTCGGCATTTAAAGAAGCGATTTGATCGTTTAACGATTTTATTTGCTCTTCAAGCAAGTGTTTTGAGGATGCTAGTTGATTCGTTTCTTCTTCTTTTAATTTGTATTTATTGTACGAAACCTCTAAGAAATTAATTCTTTCCTCAACTTGTTTAACGATTTTATCAAAATGAAGTAAATTTGTTTCTGTTTCGAAATCCTCATCGCCAAAGCCTTGACCCAAATATTTTTTAAAAGTTCGTTCAGAATTTTTCAACAGGCTCTCGACTTCTTCTAAATGAATTTTCAATTCATAGTTCGCTTTGGTTTCTTCCCTCAGCACGCGCCTGCTCTCTTCCGTTTCTTGAGCAAGTTCCTTTTCTCGATCTCGACTTCTAGAGAGACTCGCTTCTAATTGGCAAATATGCGCCTCTAAATCTTGCTTCGCTTGCGTCGCTGATTTGGCCTCTTCTTTAATTTCTGCGATTTCATTTTGCGCCTTATCCAATGCCATTTTTACTCGTTTAGTAATTGTTCTTGACTCCTCTAATTGGGCTTCAAGTTTCGATTTCTCGCTGACCCTTTGATCCAAAGCTGTTCTCAAATCCGCTTTTATTTCTTTGTTATCGTCTTGTTGTTGTTTATAGCCTTTCTCTAAATCATGAACGCGTTTTTTTAGATGATTATTCGATTCTTCTAAATTAGATTTTGTGTTTTTTAAAGAAGACATTTGTCTTTTTAAGGAATCGTTATTATCTTTTAAAATCTTTGCTTCTTCTTCGGCTTCGGTGAGTTTAGAATTAGCTTGATTCAATTTATTTTCTAACGAACGATTTCCGGATTGTAAAGATTGCATTTTTTTCTTTAATTCTTCTAATTCATGCGAAAGTTTAATCCGATTGCGATCTCCATCTTTAAATATATTTATTTGTTCGTGAAGACGATCTCGGTCCATAATTATTGAGGACATTTTCTCGTTGGTCTCAAAAACTTCAAGTTCTAACGATTCATTGTGGGAAACAAGATCTTGAATTCTTTTTTCTAATTTATCTTTCATCTAGATAAAAATTAGATGTTAAAAATCGCTTTAAGAAATAAATAAAAGTAAATAGTAATTTCTTACTTTATTATTCGACATATTTTGTTGTTCAATTTGTTTCTTTAAAAGATTAATTTGATTTTCGAGAATAGCTCTGTCCCGATTTGTAGAGCCCGGCGAAGTACGAGGTCTTTCATGGGTGCTTCTTGTTGTGGTCATCTTAAAGACAATAAAATTAATATCAAATGATAATAAATAAATTTAAATGAATAAATGATAATTTTGAACGCACTTCACTGTGAACAATTTCGTTTCTATTTCTGCGTAAAGTTTCTCTTTCTTCCCAAAGGAGGCGAATTTCCTCAACGCAATCCTCCAAAACTCCAGCTTCTCTCCTTTTAACTTCCGAAACGCGAAGTTTTAATGCATCTACTAAATTAAATTAAATTAAAGAAAATTTTCTTTAATAAATCAACCTCTAAAACTAAGAATTTAATTCAATTCAATGTGCACCCCTGAAACCCCTTAACTAGTAAACTCTTCCACTTAGAAAAGTTATTTAAATTGATTTTATTCAAATGTTAGAGTGCTAAAAAAATCAAAAAGTTATATTACGTTCAGAATGGTAGATTTGTAAACGTTCCCGTAATTCGTTTTCCTTGATAGGTTGCGATTCCCGAGCGAGTTCTTGAAGCCAGTTTAGCAGAGGATTGCATCTTTGTAGAAGGTCCAGGCAGACGTCCAAATAGGTTTGTGGAATATTCTCCAGTCGCGATTGTAGAGACATAATAAATTCATGAGCTGCAGAGTAACAACCAATCAATCTTCGGCCCCAAAAAATTTGCTATTTTTTCTTATATTTTATAAAAAAATTAATTTTTAGTATCTTGAAAAATTAAAAAGCAAAGTAAACGTGATCCTCAATTGAAATGTAAATGTTTCAATAAAACCCACCCACCTTGGCTGGGCATCTGGCTGACTTCGTCGCCGCTTCCTTCGGCCTGATTGTAAGGTGGAAGGGCGAGGTTCTTCTCCTTCATCACATCCTCCTTCCCTATATCTATGTTAACAGCTTTGCTGGTCTCAAGGAATGATGTTGTTTTCGGTCGTTTTAATTTCTGTAAAAGTTAAAAAAAAGAATATTAAGATTTTCAATTTGTTCAGAAGTTGTATAATATAATATGAAAAGTTTAATCCATTTCCATGCAGGGACAAGGGCGGATCCAGAGGTATTTCTGGGGGGGGGATCTGGTGTGACTCGTCGCACAGCACACAATTTTTTTCTTAATTTCGGTAATTTAAAGGCGCATTCTGTACTTGTTAGCCAGAATATAAATACAAATCAAATTTTTAAGAAATTAAAAATAAATTTTTTTTTTCAAAAAAAAAAAAGTATTTTTTCAAATCTCGGGGGGGAATCACCCCCTCACCCCCCTGTATCCGCCCTTGTGCAGGGATTCTAGAAATATTAATTTAAGCCCATAGGCCTATAGATATAAAGGGAATATACTACTGCACGGTTGCTGCGTCATGTATAAATTTAATAAATGGACAGTCAATTGGAATAAATGATTTAAAATAAAGAGAACTACTACATTACATTAAATTTTAAACAAAACTTTTTAGTTTAATTCAGTAAATTGAACAACTTAAAACACATAGACTCTGGTATATCTTTAAATAAAAACACTTTGAAAAATAAATCAAGATAATTTTTTTCTTAAATTGGTTTTATCTCTTGAATATACACCTCTTCAGCGGTCCAAGAATAAATCTACTACTCGTCTATGTGTTTTAATTATTACATTAAATTAGATATATGAATATGATTGTAAGCTTTTAGTGAAAATATAAAAATAGATTAATTTTCCTTATTCTATGATTAAAGGATGAGCACAGTAGTCACTCTAAAATGACCAAATAGTGGGGAATAATTAATACTGTATTTTCTCATTTACAACAAATATAAAGAAATTATTTTCATAAGTATTCTGAGTATAAAAGTAAAAAAAAAAAGAAAGGTTTCAGAATTAAAAATTTATTCATATTTATTATTTTACTTGTTTTTTTTTTGGCATCTAGAGAGGGGTGAATCTCTACAAAATAATCCGGTATAGCTTAAACTTAAAGTTAACTTAGAAAAAAATTCATTTTTAAAAATAGAATCTAACCAATTGTCTTTTTCTGAGTTCAGCTCGCATTTCATCGGGCGTTTTGATCCGATCGTAAGCAAAACGCGGCGAGGCAGAGGAAGTTTTGATGGGAGACAGAGGCCTTCGAGGTGAAGAGATTTGACTCGTTGAGGGCTCACAATCCATTTCATCATTATCGTCTCCATCTCTTGAAGAAGATAAACTCGGTAGAGGTGTTTCAGTTCGAGCCAATGGCGAAATAGAGTTGCCGGGACGTACTGGAGAAGTTGGGGAAGCGGGATGCAATCGAAGGTTTGGAACGCGGACCCCTGCAGCCTGAAATTTAAACAAACTTGATTTAAGGCGGAACAGGAGC
>JAKCPI010018549.1:0-111255 GCA_023213315.1 Euborellia annulipes
GTTCAGTCGTCAGCTAGCCAGCGAGCATTCAAGACCTCGAGCGCCATAGCAGTAAGACAAACCAAAACACAAATCACTTCGACCATCAACACGCAAACCGCCACCACACAACCCAACACATCTCAAAGACAAACACAAGCCTCGGAAACATCCGGCAATACATCGACTGGGGGAGTAGGCAGATTGAGGCCCCAAAGTCAACCTAAATCAAACACAGACACGATCACACATACACACACCCAATCCAAATCTCAGAAACAAACCCAATCTCCTAACACATCCACTAACCAAACCAATAACACATCGACTTGGGGAGGCAGACTGAGGCCCCGTAGTCAACCCAAACCGAACACAAACGCAATTACACACACTCAACCTTCCTCCTGCTCTCAGAGACCAAACCAAGCCTCTGAGGCATCCAAATTGACCTGGGGACCAGCAAGACTGCGACCCCGTAAACAATCCACCCCAACAATTCCCCCTAATTCCATACTCTTGAAAATGGCTCCAAAAGGAGAGCCGAAACGTCGAGTAAATCTCCACATCACACGCGACACAACCCGAGAAAACTTATCTTCGCATATATATATATATATATATATATATATATATATATATATAGTATATAAAGAACGACTCCCAGTTGTCATCGGTATAATATAATTTAATAAATCAATTCAATAAACCCTCAGCAGCCGAGAGGAAAATATATATATATATATAGGTCTATATATATAGGTCTATATATATATACTGTATATATATATATAAAGGCCTTCCTTATACATGACCTGTCATCCAAAAACATTTGGTAACCCAACCTTTTTTGATGTCTCCATCATTTTTTTTTTTTATTAATAAAAAACATTCACACCACACACATTCACACAGTCTTTTAAGACTTTAGACGATAACAGTTGTAATTAATATATATATTGTGGGTTCAGGCATTTCTATTTAAGCCATCTGGTATCCAAATGGCTTAAATAAAATCATCGGACTGCCTGGGTCCGAACCCGCGACGTTTGGTATAGGAATGCTTCCATCATCCCTTCCATTCCTCGAATCTTTTCATTCCTTATTCTGTTCATTTTTATTTTACCCAAAGCCCATCGCACCATTCTCATTTACGCCACATCCAACTTTCTTTCCTCAGTTACATGTTATTTGGATACTGCTTGAGGTTTTTTTTTATCAATAATATCTATTAATTCAAATATCCGACAAGATAGGGTGCCGCAGGAGTCGAACCCCGGACCCTAGACAGGAGAAACTAATGTCCTCTCTGAGTCACGGATCTCAGACGATTTAATAAATATTAAATTGAATAAATTTTATACTCGGCTTATATTCGTTATAAAGGTATATATTACGTTATTTCTTTAAATCTTTGGGTCTGCGTTTCTGAGAACTTTGGGAAGGCGCCATCATTAAATGCTAGTAGATTCAATCAATTATTCCACCCAATGCAACATATACACGGAACACAAGGGAGGCATCAACCCAGCATCCCTATGCAGCCCAACTTACGACTAATAGAACTAGTCAATTCCAGTCTGTCCTTTGTCCCCGTGACCTCCCGGGATTGGAACAAGCTCCCCAAAACCTACAATCTTCAGATTTTCAAGTCAAATCTCAGCATCTTCTCAGTTCCCGCAGTTGAGTTCCCCTTCTATGTTTCTCCTTTTTTTTTTTTTACTATATTCTTCCTGGCTGAATGTGACGACTGGTCATTATAGGTCGTCGGACCTTATGCACCAATTCCAAAAAAAAGTAGCTGAACTTCCTCCGCTCCACACACATCCATCGGATTCCTCTTGGATGCCATAGTACGTGCTGTGGAAATTTATCGTAAATTTCTTTCTTGTGGTCATCATTTAAAATACTTCCCAGTGAGCTACCATTAAAATTAATGGTTATTTATTATTAATTTAATTATATTAATTACTATTATTACAAGCTATATATTTTTATAATTTTATCAGGAATTGATATCATTAGCAAGAGTGATAAAATACTTAACTTAGAAAACACATTTTCGTAATCTATCTTAATGTTATTGCTAAATCATGGATAACTATTAAGTGGATTTGAGCCCCCGGGTTTGGCGTAGTAGGTAGCACGGCTACCTCCTATACCAAACGTCGCGGGTTCGGACCCAGGCAGTCCGATGATTTTATTTAAGCCATTTGGATACCAGATGGCTTAAATAGAAATGCCTGACCCCACAATAGATATATTCTCTACAACGGTTATCGTCAAAGTCTTATATGGCCTAAGTTGCCGAAAAGACTGTATGAATGTGTGTGTGAATATGAGTGTGAATGAGAAAAAAAGTGTGAATGTTTAAAAAAAAAAAAAAAAAAAAAAGTGGATTTGATAGGGTGGGATCCCGGCTTTGCCTTCTTGTTCAATATTTGAAAAAGTGAAACATTTTTCACTTGATTTGGGAAATTAAAGACCTTTTCAGATATAAATAAATATGAGTCCATGAGATAAAGTTTAAAATCTGGTGTGACTGGTCGCACAGCACACAACTTTCTCTTACCTTCGGTAATCGAAAGTTGTGTTCTGTGCTTGTCACACCAGATTTTTTGTGTCGAAATATATTTAGTTTCCGCCAATATATTAGAAATTTAAGATGTCAAAATTATAAACATGGGAAAATATTTATATTTTGTTACCATGGCAACGCATTTCTCCCTATCTTTCCTATGAAGCACAAGAGTAAAGTCAGCTCAAACAATTTTGAGGGCAAAACGAGAATATACATTTGAAAGAGCATCTAAAAAATAATTGATTTTTGAATTTTAATCAAAATCGTTAGAGCGAATTTTGAGAAAATCGAAAAAAACTGAAAAAGTACATTAGTAAACTACTAGTACTCTTTGGCCGATTTTGATTAAAAGCTTATTTTTCCGGTCCCGGGTGGTATTTAACTTAAATATAAAATTTCATCCTCCTAGCCTCACTTCCTTCATGCTTAAATTGAACACACACACACACACAGACAGACCATGTCGCGAAAACCACTATTTTTGGATTCAGGGGACCTCAAAACGTGAAGATCCATCAAAATCTCGACATCGAATTTTTGACATGAATCCAATACTTTCTCTCTAATATATATTACATATATACATAGGTAAGAGAAAGTAATAAATATGAGTCCATGAGATCAAAGTTTAAGAATCTGGTGTGACTGGTCGCACAGCACACAACTTTCTCTTACCTTCGGTAATCGAAAGGAGTCCATTCAATGCTGGTTTTTATTCTCCGGTTTTTTCCTTAGATTTAAAATGTTTTTCTAGCCAGCTTTTTTTTTGGAGGCAAGTGACTAAGCTGTGGATTACAAAGTCCCAAGTCTCAACTCGACTAGGGTTCGAATCCAGCTTGCCGTAAATAATCCAAACATTGCCGAAGTAGGAAAGTGGGAGAAAATCTTACCCCACAGGCATAAAGTTGGCTTAAGTGCCTTAAAAAAATGAGAATTGCTCTGACTGGGTAACCCGGGATCTGCCGAAAGGAGTGGGCCGGGTGGCTGAGGGAGGAGCAACACCTCATAAAATCCAAGCCAACTTTTAATTAGATCACCTTTACAGTGCAAACATTTCGGATTAATGTAATGCCATCATCAATGATATGTCTTTCTCAAAAAAAGGTTGAAAATATTTGAATGGCATATATCACCATGAACCATTCGACAAGCAATTTCTCCTGAGTGATGTATCCCTCACAAATATTTTCAATTTTTATGATAAATACCTTTTATCTTATCAACCCAGCATTTCTCCAACAATTGTAATATAACAAGTTGTGGCTGTTAGGGAATTAGATTAATGACATATAAGAGGATGCAGCCAATAATAAAAAACATAAATAACACCCATTATTTCGTAACGTTTCGGATCTACAAAGCCATCATCAGCCCTTCAAGAGTATCTTTATATTATTGACATACAAAAGAAATTTTAAAATCGACTAAATACATATAAACTGTATTAAAATTTTAAAGACAAAATCTCTAATACAATAGAGACATGTAGATCATAACCGAAACGTTCCGGAATAAAGAGTTTTAACAAAACAGATGCTTTTTTTATTATTGGCTGCATCCATCATTAATCTAAATAGCCCTCGGGGCTTGGTGTAGAGGTTAGCGTGCTAACCTCATATACCAAAAGTCGCGGGTTCGGATCCCAGGCAGTCCGATGATTTTATTTAATCCGTTTGGATACCAAATATGGCCTAAGTTGCCGAAAAGACTGTGTGAATGAGAAAAAATAGTGAATTAATCTAATTAGTGATGAAAAGTGGCTGTAGACTTTTAATTGGGTATAGAGACTACAGCCAAGGAATCAAATAAAAAACTTTTATTTAATTGTTAACCATCGACGTTTCGGTCGACCTTCCTAAGGACGATTTATTGTTAGAATACAAGATTAACAGTAATCTTGTTCTAACAGTTAATCTTGTATTCTAACAATTAATCGTCCTGAGGAAGGTCGACCGAAACGTCGACGCTTAACAATTCAATAAAGTTTTTTATTTAATTCCTTGGCTGTAAAGTCTCCCAATTCATTAATCTAATTGTTTAATATTTCATTAAAAAGTTATAGTGCTTCTCGTTCTATGCAATTTTAGAAAAATAGGAACAAAGGCCTCTGATGCTGAAAAAGACCCTAAATATATAAATAAGAATTAGGGTAAATTGTAATAAAATATGATGGCCTCCAGGAAAAAGAGAACACCTGGCCATGTCATATTGATAAAGAGCCCAAACAATACGTCATAATAACATTAAAACATTCACACTTTTTTCTCATTCACACTCACACTCACACACACATTCACACAGTCTTTTCGGCAACATAGGCCATTTAAGACTTTGACGATAACCGTTGTAATATATATTAATCTATTGGGGGGTTCAGGCATTTCTATTTAAGCCATCTGGTATCCAAATGGCTTAAATAAAATCATCGGACTGCCTGGGTCCGAACCCGCGACGTTTGGTATAGGAGGTAGGCACGCTACCTACTACGCCACACCCGGGGGCCAATACGTCATTCTAATAAATATGCTCTGGGGAAGGAAGTGTTGAGTCGACGATAAATTAAACAAATTAATTATTCTCTCAAGATGAAATTTTTAGTTATGTCATTGACAACATTCACGTGAAGTTTCTATAAGTATTATGTTTTAACTAAATCACTATATAGAGCAAGAATCTTCAAAGAACTAAATAAGTAATTTTTGAAATTGAAAAATAATTTATTTTTTTTTTTATTACTAATATAAGAAAATGTTATAAAACTTTAAGAAAATTTTTTTACAAAGCTATGATGGATTTCCCTCTTCAAGTCTGGTGATTCTTGAATTGTACTCCAAGCTATCGTCAGACTTGAAGAGGAAAAACCACATTGTCTTTCGCTTACTGTTGCTTCTCCAAAAAGATCGTTGAGACCGCGAAATGACTGTGCTGCCTTCCATCCTTTCCTGTATGACGAATATGTATATGATTTTCGACACGCATTTTTATCATTTGAACAGGGAAGGATATTTTTCTTAAAAAAAGTAAATGATAGGTTAAGTTTTGACAACAAAAAGCGCTCCAATATAAACGGCGGATAAATTATGAATCAACCTATTAATAAATTTTCTAAAGTTTTGGTTTGCAGTAAGAATTTTTTAGAATATTAGGCAGGAAGAGAAAAGCATGTCAGCCAACAGGAGAGCCTCTATCAAATAAAAATCTCAATCCAGAAGACGTTTCTGTTTTAATTACAAAAAGCCATAATCAGTTCTTAGGGGGCCTTAGGAGTCTAGCCAAAACGTTACAAATTGTGACATGGGGGACCTGTGGTTTCTCCAAGTGTGACATAACAATTCAAAGTTGAATTTATAAAATTTTTTGAGTTTGAAAAGCTGAGATGAAAAAAAAAAAAAAGGTCGATAGATTTTCACAATAGGGAAAAATGGAATGATTATTTGAGGAAAAATTTACAAAAAAAAAAAAAAAAAAAAAAGGAAATTTTATTCGGGAGGCGGAGTAGTTCTATGTTCTGACATAATATTTGTAGGGGGGATTTGTTTGTATGTGACTTACTGTTCCAGGGGGGGGGGGGACTAGAAAATCGTCATAAAAAAAAGCTTTACGTAATATGTGGGCGACCCCTTATGAGAGAATATTGGCAATCTTAAGGGGGTATTATACAGCATTGAGATGCATTATATCAATATAATAAATATGGAAAAGGAAACGGGAGCCTCCCCGGGAACAGCAGCCAGGTTAGATAAAAAACTTGACATTTCGTTACCGACGTTTCGGGTGCTAGTCGCACTCATCCTCAGAGCACGCAAACTTGTCAAAATTCGTGCGACTGGCGCCCGAAACGTCGGCAACGAAATATCATGTTTTTTATTTATCCTGGCTGCTGTTCCCGGGGAGGCTCCGTTTCCTTTTCCAATTGAATATCTACAGCCATTCAACTCAAGGAATAAATATAATATTTGCACATAAGGTGAGGTATACTTATCAGCCAATATGGCCAAGTCCCAAAATAATATGTATGATCAAAAGAACTGATGATGGTTTTATTTAATTAAAACCGAAACGTCTATTGAGATTTTTATTTGATAGAGGCTCTCCTCTTGGCTGACATTCTCTCTTCCTGCCTTTTAATCTAATCATTGAACAGCCACATCTCAGAGCGACATGTAAGAATTTTTTTTCCCCTCCCCCCGGGTTTGCCGGTCATCCCCCTACTTGAATTCCTGTACGTGCCTTACACCAATAATAAAACTTGTTTGTTGACTCGATTCGAGTCATTTTATTATCAGAAATTTGCACATTTAAAAAAACTAATAATTATTTATTAATATTTTATCATTCCATTATATATAAAAATATAATAAAATTTATGCAAATAGCCTATATAAACCACTAGTTCTATCGAAAACGGAAAAAATAATTGTTTTTTTCACCTTCAAAACATTTAATATTAATCATTTAAAATGAAATTTTTTGCTTTTATACTTTTTTTCTATTCACTTTGTCTCCCATCTCTTCAAATACCTGATGTGATCTATGAATCGAAACTTACTATGGTAATATGATTTTTTTTCTTCCTCTCAACTAGAGCCAAGAGTCTATGCTCTAACGGTTACTCTAAAGTAAGTGCTAAAGGCACTACGCATCCAACACTCAGAAGCATGTAGATTTGCTTAAACAGGCAAAATTTTGAGTTAGGACTCTATTGAATGTTTCTCAAACATGGTATGAGAAAAAATTCAGTATTTTTCAAGTTTAACATCGCCCTCGGGGTTTGGTGTAGAGGTTAGCGTGCTAACCTCGTATACCAAACGTCGCGGGTTCGGACCCCAGGCAGTCCGATGATTTTATTTAAGCCATTTGGATACCAAATGGCTTAAATAAGAATGCCTGCACCCCAAATAAATATATATTATTAAATAACGGATATCGTAAAAGTCTTAAATGGCCTAAGTTGCCGAAAAGACTGTGTGAATATGAGAGTGAATGAGAAAAAAGTGTGAGTGTTTTTTAAGAAAAAAAAAAGTCTAACATCAACAAAAAAGATAATAGTTAAAAAAAAAAAACAATCAAGGCGATAGCCTCTTCCTCATTTATTCAATAAATCAGGGGCGTATATAGAAATTTTTTTTTCAGGGGGGCCTGTTCTCAAAAATTTTTCTGCTAAAAATTTTGTTTTTCGCGGAACCAAAGTTTTCCACCCTGCGAAAAATTTTGATTTCGCGGAACATTTCCTCTTTTGCGGAACCAAAATTTTTTTCATGCGCCGTTCGCGGAACATTTCACTCTTTCGCGGAACCTGGAATTTTCGTGCTGCGGGGCCGAGTAACATTTCGGAGGGGGGGGGGGCGAGACCCATTGTTGTCTCTATATCCCTATAGGTCTATATGCATTTAAAAAATTTCGGGGGGCCCGGGCCCCCTCGGCCCCCTCTTATATACGCAATAAATAAAGGAAATATGCGGTTTAAAAATTCTATTTTAACCTACGGTATTTATGTAATTTTTATTTTAAGATCTATTTTAGAATTGGAAATAATTTGCATGTTTCCTAAAAAAAAAATAACATTGTGTGGTTTTATGAAACCACGATGCAAGTGAAACTTTTTTCGGATCGTACGCGTTTAACTGAAAATTTTCAGAAAATTATTCAATTAAGGGTATTAAAATCGCGTTTTTAATCTTAACTTAATAATTTGAAAATGGGAAATCAATAGAGGCATGTTAAAAACTGAGAAAAATATTTATATAGTATTTGAATCATTTTAAATTATTTTAAAAATTATATTTTATCAATTTAAAAATTCAATAATTAAATCTCACAATTATTTTTTATAATTCATTATATATATTAAATTTCAAATTTCTTTTTTTTTTTTAAACATTCACACTTTTTTCTCATTCACACTCACACTCACACACACATTCACACTGTCTTTTCGGCAGCTCAGGCCATATAAGACATTTACGATAACCGTTATTTATGAATTTATATATATATATTAGGGTCCAGGCATTTTTATTTAAGCCATCTGGTATCCAGATGGCTTAAATAAAATCATCGGACTGCCTGGGGTCCGAACCCGCGACGTTTGGTATATGCAGGGATGGGCAAGTTACTCGATTTTGAGTAACGAGATACAAAATACCAATTACTTCAGATTTTTGTAACGAAATACAAGATACCAATTATTCACGGGTTTGTGTAACGAGATACAAGATACCAATTACGTATTTCAAATACATTGAAAATACCAATTACAAACAAATTTTTCCTTGATTTTAAAATACTTTTTGGAGGGGTAATTCTGGAACTAGAGCCCTGCACGGATACGGGTTGGCCCGTAGGCCCGTTACCCGCCCGGCCCGCGGGCTTTGGAGGCCATGAAAAAATTACGGGCGGAAACGGGAGGGTAGCAAGTCTAAATAAACGGGTTCGGGCGGACGGGCATGCAAATGAAATTTTATTTAAAAATTACTAGACATTCGTTCATTCATTCACTAAATCTCGGGCGGGAATGGGCGGGTTTGAAAAAATTCCGGGCGGGCCTGAAGAATGGTAAAAAATTACGGGCCGGGTACGGGCGGGAAGTCAAAAAAAATACGGACACGGACCGGTCCGGGCCAAAAAAAATCGGCCCGTGCAGGGCTCGATCTGGAACCCTAAATAAATTTAGTTTAGGAAAGTGGCAGCTAAACTTATATTGGAGAATACCTTTGGAAAATCGAAAACAATAAAATTATTCATGACACTAAAAAAAATTTATTTATAAAAATATGAAAAGGTTTCAAAAAACCAAGTTTTCAAAAGTTTTGTCGGATAATCTGGAACTTGATGGAGAATGAATAAACCCGCAAATGAAAACAATCTTTCAACTGGGGCAGAAGAAGTTGAGAGCTGGTTGAAAGAAGAAAGCAAAAAAAGTTTTTTAACGAAGAGTGAAAATTTGGCGGATTGATTGACTTCTCGTTACTGGTTTTTACTAAGATTCAGAGCAGAGAACCCACACGACGATTACATACAGTAATATTAAATAAATTAAAACGATTTCAGCTCCCTCTGCAAGACTTTTTACACTGCGGCAAATTAAAAAAAAAAAAGTATTTGGTATCTCGAATTTCAGATACCAATTACTAAAAAATGTAACGAAATACAAGATAGCAATTACTTTGTCAATTCTGTAACGAGTTACAAAATACCAATTAATATTGTATTTGGTATCTTGTATTTCAAATACATGTAACTGATTAACGCCCATCCCTGGGTATATGAGGTTAGCACGCTAACCTCTACACCACGCCCCGTGGGCTTCAAATTTCTTATTTTTGTCGTGACGACATTACTTGTAGCGTCACGGCCTTTGACGTCACGGCTTGTAACGCGACATGCTGATAGAGAAACGAAAAAATTTGTGTCGATCAAAATAAAGTTTCACTTTAAAAAAAAAAAAGATCTAACAAGCAGGGGCGTATATAGAAATTTTTTTCGGAGGGGGCCCGAACTCAAAAATTTTTCTGCGGAAAATTTTTTTTTAAGAAACTATATTTTTTTTCACACGAAATTTTTTGCGGAACATTTTTTCTATTGCGTAACCAAAGTTGTCCATCCTGCGGAAAAATTTGTTGCGCTGATGTCTGTATATCCCTATATATGTATATGTGTTTGGGAAATTTCGGGGGGGGGGCCCGGGCCCCCTCGGCCCCCTCATAAATACGCCCCTGCTAACAAGTTAGATTCCGAAGTGGATTTGGTACAAATACAAAGAATTTATTTAAATCCACTTCTGATTTCTAACTTTACTATATTTCCATAATAATATTTATAATAATTTTGAAATTTTAGCCTGAACTTGTCAATTATTATGGCTATCAAGTGGAAGCCCATGAAGTGATCACCGAGGATGGCTATATCTTGACAATCTTTCGCATTCCAAACAAAGGAGGTCCACCAGTGCTTATGCAACATGGCATTGGAGGGACGTCTCTCAATTTTCTTGGCGTTGGCAACAATTCACTTGGTACTGTGCAAATTCTTTCTTTGTCGAAATATTAAAATCCTAATGAGACCAAATTTGATTATTCGGGATTTAGGGAGAGCCTGGATTGTTGTTTATTGACACAAAAAAATCTGATATATCATACCAGATTTTTACTTTACTATATATATGTTAATATATAGAGAGAGAAAGTATTGGATTCATGTCAAAAATTCGATGTCGAGATTTTGATGGATCTTCACGTTTTGAGGTCCCCTGAATCCAAAAAAGTGGTTTTCGCAACATGGTCTGTGTGTCTGTGAACAAAATATCTCAAGAGCGAAAAGAGCTAGGAGGTTGAAATTTTATATTTAAGTTAGGCACCCCCATGGGACGTGTCACGAAGCTTTTGAACAAAATCGACCAAAGAATACTAGTACTTTACTGATGTACTTTTTCAGTTTTTTTCAATTTTCTCAAAATTCGCTCCAAGGATTTTTTTTTAAATTCAAAAATCAATTATTTTTTAGATTCTCAATAAAATGTATATTCTCATTTTGTGATTGAAATCTTCTAAAGACCACTTTACTCTTGTACTCCATAGAAAAGATAGGAGAAATGGTTGCCATGGTAACAAAATATAAATATTTTCCCATACTTATAAATTTTACATCTTGAAAATCGAATGAACCGTACTGTCGGGAACTAAATATATGTTGACACGAAAAATCTGGTGTGACAAGCACAGAACCCAACTTTCGATTACCGAAGGTAAGAGAAAGTTGTGTGCTGTGCGCCAGTCACACCAGATTTTTTTAATTAGGCCTATGTTTTTTTTATCTGGCCTCTTTTTTTCCCAAGTTAATATCTTTTCATACTTCATTAAACATTCAGTGTTGAAGCATTTTAAAATAATAAATTAAAAAAAAACAAACAAACAAATAGATTATACTTTAAAAAAATAAATTTAAAAAACCGGATAAAACTTGTTTATCTATTTAATTGATTAGTAAAGCACACCCATGTGATTATTTCATTGTTTTATAAAGGAAATCTCTTCCTCTTTATAAAAAGCAATTTATAGCTATGATTGTTATATTTATAAGAGGTTAGAAAATGAGAGATGCAGCTAAGGTTTATTTAATTCACACAGCTGACGTTTTGATTCAATGTTTGAACTATCTTCGGAACTGGCAAATTTACCACATGTACCTGGTCATTGTATACTGTGTATATATTTATTATATAAGAGTTTGTTCAACAATGTACACTTTCATAATGACGTTTCACCAGGTCTGAAGATGGTTCAAACACCGAAACGTCACCTGTGTGAATTAAATATTGATAAGCCCCCGAGTTTGGCGTAGTAGGTAGCGTGCCTACCTCCTATACCAAACGTCGCGGGTTCGGACCCAGGCAGTCCGATGATTTTATTTAAGCCATTTGCATACCAGATGGCTTAAATAGAAATGCCTGAACCCACAATATATATATTAATTACAACGGTTATCTAAAGTTTTAAATGGCCTGAGTTGCCGAAGACTGTGTGAATGTGTGTGTGAGTGTGAGTGTGAATGAGAAAAAAGTATGAATGTTTAAAAAAAAAAAAATTGATAAATAAAGAAAAAACCTTAGGCTGGTTGCACACACACCGATTTTGGACGGCCGATTATATGCCGGTCGCCCAAATTCCAATAGTGAACCACATGTGGGTACGGGACGTTGCACACACGCCGACCGGTGATCGTCGCCGGTAAAATACCGGTCAGCAGCCGGCCACTACCACTGTATCGCCGGCAGTACCGGGAATTAGTGGCGTACGTGACTAAATACCCGCTTGCACACTCACCGATTTTTCACCGACCATTCCAGTCTCGACTGCTCAGTGAAATTGTAGTTACCACGTTTTAACTTAGTTTTGATAGTGCGTGCTAATTGCAATGGCTGATTTAGCGGGTTCGGACCCAGGCAGTCCGATGATTTTAATTAAGCCATTTGCATACCAGAAGGCTTAAATAGAAATGCCTGAACCCACAATATATATAAACTTATATATTAATTACCACGGTTATCGTCAAAAGTCTTATATGGCCTGAGTTGCCGAAAAGACTGTGTTAATGTGTGTGTGAGTCTGAGTGTGAATGAGAAAAAATTGTGATGTTTAAAAAAAAAACCTCGAGTCACGACAACAAAGCAACTGATTGTTTGACCGGTAAAAATCCGGTGAGTCTGCAAGCACCTGCTACCGATAAAATATCGGCCGATTTTGGACGGCCGATTTTATGCCGGTCGTCCAAATTCCAATAGTGAACCACATGTGGGAAAGGGACGTTGCACACACGCCGACCGGTGATCGTCGCCGGTAAAATACCAGTCAGCAGCCGGCCACTGCCACTGTATCGCCGGCAGTACCGGGAATTAGTGGCATACGTGACTAAATACCCGCTTGCACACTCACCGATTTTTTACCGACCATTCCAGTCTCGACTGCTCAGTGAAATTGTAGTTACCACGTTTTAACTTAACCAACTGATTGTTTGACCGGTAAAAATCCAGTGAGTGTGCAAGCACCTGCTACCGATAAAATATCGGCCGATTTTATACCTGCCGTCCAGAAATCGGTGTGTGTGCAACCAACCCTATACAAACTAAGGCAAACAAAAAAAAAAATGACAATATTTTATCATTGTCTTGAAAATGCATGTGCTATTAGCGCAAAGTTTATCAAATCTCGGTGTTATTGACTCGTACATATAAAATATTTTTTTATTTATTATTTAGCAATTATTTGGAAATTTGTGGCTAATATTCCCGTCTCTCCTTAGACTAGTCCGCGCCTCCCAGTTTGGAAAACGCTGTCCTAGAGTATCTCAAAAAAAAAAAAACTTCCTATAATTGCACGGAAACGAGGGCCCATTATCTTAATATATAGGCCTACTAAATTGTAAACTGCATCTATACTATTATATAAAAGACAATCTCTGTCTGTCTGTCTGTCTGTCTGTCTGTCTGTCTGTTTGTAACGCATAGACTCCGAAACTACTGGACCGATTTTCATGGAGTTTTTTTTAATGGGTAGGGAATTTTCCGGGGGTGGTTTTAGGCTATCATTATATCGAATTAGGGGTAGGGAACCCCCCTTTTTGGGGGTTATCAATTACCCCATAGCAAAGCATTGGAAAACAGGATCTAACTCGCTTTACGGAAAATATATTTATCAAATCTTTAAAATGAAAAATAAAAACTCTTCCTCCCCCTAACAATTCGACATTTGAAAAGATTTTTCCGCTCTGCGCCCCCACCCCCCACCCCTATAATTATTTTTTTTTTTTCATTCGATTTTAATAAAATTTAAAATGTGGCTTTCTTAGGGTGTAAATAATTGAAAAATGGTATTTTAGACCTCAGAAAGTCCAATCACCCCCCTGCCCCCCCCCCTAAAATTTATTTTTCATTCGATTTTAATAAAATTTAAAATGTGGTTTTCTTAGGGTGTAAATAATTGAAAAATGATATTTTAGACCTCAGAAAGTCCAATCACCCCCCCCCCCTGCCCCCCCCTAAAATTTATTTTTCATTCGATTTTAATAAAATTTAAAATGTGGTTTTCTTAGGGTGTAAATAATTGAAAAATGATATTTTAGACCTCAGAAAGTTCAATCACCCCCCTGCCCCCCTAAAATTTATTTTTCATTCGATTTTAATAAAATTTAAAATGTGGCTTTCTTAGGGTGTAAATAATTGAAAAATGGTATTTTAGACCTCAGAAAGTCCAATCACCCCCCTGCCCCCCCTAAAATTTAATTTTCATTCGATTTTAATAAAATTTAAAATGTGGCTTTCTTAGGGTGTAAATAATTGAAAAATGGTATTTTAGACCTCAGAAAGTCCAATCACCCCCCTGCCCCCCTAAAATTTATTTTTAATTCGATTTTAATAAAATTTAAAATGTGGCTTTCTTAGGGTGTAAATAATTGAAAAATGGTATTTTAGACCTCAGAAAGTCCAATCACCCCCCTGCCCCCCCCTAAAATTTATTTTTAATTCGATTTTAATAAAATTTAAAATGTGGCTTTCTTAGGGTGTAAATAATTGAAAAATATATTAATCAAATATTTAAAATAAAAAATAAAAACTCTTCCTCATAATTAATTAAAATACATTTATCTGGACAACTCTTAGTCATATCCCGAGACGCCGCCCGCCAGGGTCTAGCGGGGTAGGGTTGCCGAAGGCAACCCTACCGCAGCTAGTCTCTACTAAAATTTCAATTGTTTTTAGGCTTTCAAGCCTGGAATGCTGGCTATGATGTCTGGCTTGGAAATTCTAGAGGGAATATGTATTCTAGAAAGCACACCACTCTCAACGTTAAGGAAACTAAATTTTGGAACTTTTAGTAAGTAGTTTGAATTATTTTATGATTTCGCCAATTTTTTTCTTTTTTTTTTTTTTTTTTTAGTCCTCATGAATTAGGATATTATGATCTTCCAGCTTCAATTGATTATATTCTAAATATAACAGGATATCCAAATTTATTCTACGTTGGACATTCCCAAGCATGCACTTCATATTTCATCATGACTTCTGAAAGACCGGAATATAATTCTAAAATAAAATTGGCTACCATGTTAGGGCCTGGGGTTTATTTTAAAGGGGCCTCGCCTAAGTTTCTTACATTTATCGCTACAGTTGTATCACCATTCGGTGTAAGTAAAAAAAATTTATTCAAAATATAAATATAAAAAAATTAAATTTAAAAATTATCTATTCACAGGGATATAATCCACTTCTTGGAGTCCGAGAAATGGGAAAGCATGGCGGAATTTTGCAAAGCACTTTATATAATTTATGCAAGGCGACTTCACCACTTAAATTCTTTTGTCCTTTGCCAGTAAAACTTTTGGCAGGATTCACAAATCAAATGACACTAGTAATTTTTGATTTTTTTTTATTATTAATAGTAATGTTAAGATTTTTTCTCTAATCATTGAATTTATATTTGCAACTGAATGTTTGTGTGTAATAATCGGAGAGCTGGCGACAAAAATGAACAAGAGTTTTCAGAATAGGTTGCATTTTAATGATGGAAAGATACTCTAGAGTCAGTACTTCCAGTACCGGGGCGTTTAGCGGAAATAAGCCGGTAAAGTTACGGGAAAATGGTTTTTCGCAAATATCTAGAAAACTATGCGGTTTTCCGCAAAAATTTATCTATACGAAAACAATCGAAATTAAATTACAAACAAAAATGGTCTAGTACATAATCACGCTAAAGTGAACGGTTTGGGAGATATAGAGAGGTAAAATTTGTAATTAATATGAAAGGAGACACTGAGTGAGATAGAGAAATATTTATATCTTGTTACCATGACAACCATTGTTAGAATTACAAATTTTATTCATCTATATCTCCCGAACTGTTCACTTTAGAGTGATTATGTACTAGACCATTTTTGTTTGTAATTTAATTTCAATTATTTTTGTATAGATGAATTTTTGCGGAAAACCGCATAGTTTTCGAGATATTTGCGAAAAACTATCTTCCCGCAACTTTACCGGCTTATTCCCGCTAAACGCCCCGGTACTGAAAGTGCTGACTCTAGAGAATCTTTCCATCACTTAAATGCAACCTATTCAGAAAATATTAGCCTTTAGAAACCTCTTGCCCATTTTTGTCGCCAACTCTTGGACTATAATTTCATTGGCTTTTCGAGATTGCCTCATTGTTAAATACAATCAGGACTGGTCTTCTACATTTATAATTTTATAATTTGACGTCCAAGCGACTTATCTTAGCTGCAAAATCGCATTTGGACTCATGTTTCATGATATTAGCCATACAAAAAAAAAAAAAAAGCTTTTAAATCGAAACCCCTTATAACAACTCCTGATCCCGAATGATAATTTGGTAGTCTGTGGCTTCGGAACTGAACCTAGAACAAGAACCAACTCCCCAGTCGTGAATACAACAGACAATTAGTGGATTTAAAGTTGGGTCCATAACTGTGTAGGGGCCTACTCACATATAATTAATTAATCAAATTTTAGTTCCAAACCAAATAGATCAATTTTCTCTACTGATCGCAGCTCCAACTTTGTATTTTCTGGCTTAAGTATAATCTATTCTTGATTTTCAGCCTAGTTCTATATAATCTATTCAAGTTCGTTATTTCTAAGGACTAATTATCTTATATTTTTTTTTTTAGGATAGTTATACTATTGCCTGTGCTCAAATTCCTTCAGGCCTTTCAACAAAACAAACACAATATTATGCCCAATTCGTTAAAAGTAAGTATTATTATCAGAGTAAGTTTACTCTATAAATGAGTTTCTCTCCAATCAATTAATTTATATATTAATTTTTAGGCGGAATTTTTAGTCAATATAATTATCGTAGAAAAAATAATTTAATAATCTATAATTCACCAACACCTCCCAAATACAATCTGAGCAAAAGCATTGCGCCTATGTCGATCATCGTTGGAACTTCGGACAGTTTAACTTCACCAAAGGTGATTATTGGTCTAAATAATGCTTTTGACGTGACAACGTCTTTTATAGGGGCCAATTATTATATTATTAAATATTCTGATCCTTCTGAGAATTCAGAGTATTATTTTTGCCTGCCTCTGTCAATTTTACTCCATTAATAGCCATTTTCTCTCCTATAATATTTAATTTCTTTTTTTTTTTTACAGAATGTGAAAATGTTAATAGCAAAATTGCCATCATCTGCTGTTGCAAAATCAAAATTTATTCCTAAATATAACCACATTGATTATCTTTATGGACAAACTGCCAAACAAGATATTTATGATGATATGATTGTTGATATGAATGAATTTATTTGATTTAATCAATAAAATTATATAAAATATTGATGATTTATTTAAATATTGTAACTATTTATTAATAAAATAAAATATGATTTCTGATAATATTTTTCCTATTTATCTTTTAAACCTTTTTCTTATTTAATATTAATTAATAAATGTTGACTTTATTATCGAGCCCCATTTAAACATAGTGGTAAAAGAGATTACAGAAGCAGCCAGTAGAGCGTGTAACAATCGCTTTTTTGAACCAATCAGAACAATTTACTCATTATTTTAAAATCATCTTCAACTTCAATCAGCTAATGTCAATTTTTTAATTAAGCATTCCATTTAAAATAAATTAAAATGGCATCTGATATGATGTTTATTGATTTACATCAAGCAAAAGTTGAGATTCACCGAGCCATTATTGAATGTTCCCAAAGAGGCCTAAAACAAACCACAAAATGGTAAAATAATCTTCATGGTTTGTTAACTTAACCTGTCAATTTTATATTTTTACTTTTTTTTTCCCTTTTTAGGCTTTCTGAATTAAATTTTTCTTTAAAAGATATTAAACTAGATCCAGAAGAATATTCATTTGATCATAATAAAGAGGATGAGATGGAAATTGATAAATATTTATTAGCTAAAAGTTTTTTTGATTTAAATGAATATGATAGGTATGTCGCTAGTCTATATTTATAGAAAATAATTTTCCTCTAAAATTATTTATATAAATAGTATAAAGTAACAAAATTAAATTTATCCCAATTTGTTAATCAGCATACTGTCCAATCTGATGGTTATATATACGGATTGGGATATTTCAACACTGTACAGTGAGGGACAATATGAGTCCCATCTATGCGTTTTCTACTTGTGATTATATCTTTGTTTTTATAAAAATTTTCTAGATATGAACCATGAAAGTTTTCATTAAAAAATATACCCGTATAATATTTTTGTAAAAACAATGAAATAATCACAACTAGAAAACTCATGGGTGGCACTTAATGTTGTCCCTGACTGTACATTTCTAATTAAATATTATTTGATATAATTTAAATGATAATTACAATTTTAAAGATTGACTATTCTAATAATTTATATTATCAAAAATAATATATATTTGATATTTCTTAGAGAACTTAAGATTTAATTTATTTTTCAGATGTGCATATTTTACGGAACAATGTCACGCCCCAAAAACAAAATTTCTTCATTATTATTCACGGTATTTATCAAGAGAAAAGAAAAGAATTGATGACATGGTGGATATCACAACTCTGCCAGATTCTGGCCAAGTGACTAGTTTAAAGGCTTTAGCGACTGAAATCAAACGGGAATTTTATGCTAGAAATCTAGATGGTTATGGACTTTATTTATATGGAATTGTTTTAAAACGATTGGATTTACTTAAAGATGCCTTCGATGTTCTTCTGGAAGCTATTAATGAGAAACCATTACATTGGGGCGCTTGGCTTGAATTATCTACTTTAATCACTGACAGAGAGAAAGTGAGTTAATTTTATTTTTATTCGTAATATCATTAAATGTTACACGAACATTTTCCAACTATGCAAGATCCTTCATCTTCCTAGGCAATCCACGACACCCAACTAGCGACACATCTTTAAAAAATTATCTTTGATTTTAGTTAAACTCTTTGCGCCTGCCAAATCATTGGATGAAATATTTCTTCCTGGGACATACATATTTAGATTTTCATTTGAATGATGAGGCTCTCGATATTTATTGGGGGCTTCAAAATCAAGGTTTTGAAAAAAGTCATTATATTATTGCACAGACTGCACTTGGATATCATAACCGAAGAGGTAAAAAATAAAATCTTTATTTATTTACTTATTTTCTAATAATAAAATAATTTGTTTAATTTCTCACATAGATGTTGAACTGGCAATTTCAACGTTTCGTCAATTACAAAAAGAAGATCCATACCGGTTAGAAAATCTTGATACCTATTCAAATTTATTATATGTCAAAGAGATGATAGGAGATTTGGCTTCTCTCTCACATCGAGCCGTCCAAATCGATAAATATCGTGTAGAAACATGTTGCGTTATAGGTAAGGAGATTAGATTTCTAAAAAAAATACTCTCAAATCAATGAAGTCCCTGGCTGTTTGATATACTTACTACAAGAGTCAGCCAAAAATAAAAAGCCTTCGATTTTTACAATTTAACGAAACGTTTCTGTGTAATTTTGTTGTCCATATTGGCAAAAGACATTATTATATTAATAATACACACTATTTAATTTGGTCATTGGATTTATTAAATTAATAATGTCTTTTGCCAATATAACCACTGGAGGATCAATTTATTGATAATGGCTTGGCCCTGATGATGCCCTGATACGCTACCGAAACGTCGGTCCTGGCACATTAATTAATAAATATAAATTGAAAAAACTACCACCTGCTTACTCATTGGAGAAATCTAGAAACCTTTAAACTATTCTCTTTTTAATATGTCTTATTTGGTGATTGACAGATATATATATATATATATATAGTGCTGAACTTTGATAAAAATCAAATTCAACTGTATATATATATATATATATATATATATATATGTATAATGCTTTAATGAGTGCCCACGGCAAATAGTTTAAATCTAATTGAGAATATAGTTATGTATATAAGATCTGACTCAATCAGAGTTTGCCGTCACCCAGAGTTCCCTCGCTTAATATTTTTATTCATATATATAAATATGCTTTTCAATTTATTTTCTAGGAAATTATTATAGTTTACGTCTTTCTCATCAGAAAGCAGTATTATATTTCCAAAGAGCTCTAAAATTAAATCCCCATTATTTATCTGCTTGGACATTAATGGGTCATGAATATATGGAAATGAAAAACACAAATGCAGCGATTCAATGCTATCGTCAAGCTATTGGTAAATATATATATTTATAAATGAAATAAAAAGAATTTTTCAACCAAGTTCAACTGTATATATATTTATAATGCTTTAACTAGTGCCTACATTTATTTTTAACTTGATGAAATTGTTTACAGAGGTGAATCGTCGGGATTATCGTGCCTGGTATGGCCTAGGGCAAACGTACGAGATTTTAAAAATGTTATTTTATTGTTTATATTATTATAAAAGAGCCCAAGAGTTGCGACCCAACGATAGTCGGATGCTAATTGCTCTCGGGGAAACTTACGAAAAACTTGAACGGATCCAAGAAGCTGTCAAATGTTATAATCGGGCAAGAAACGTCGGCGATGTTGAAGGACAAGCTCTTTTGAAATTAGCCAAGTAGGTTTACATTTTTTGTTTTTTTAGCCTTTGTCCCAGAACACCTGTTTCTTGAAAAAGATCAGTTGAATGAGATTAGTGGAAGTCAGCCAAAATGAAAGGAAACACTCGAGTGAGAAAAAATGAAACCAGGAATTGACAAAAATGCAAATATTTGGCCTGTAGGATATTATTCATTGTCGACGAATGCTCGGTTACTCAATCTTTTCTCAACGAATAAATATCAATTGTTAACCTCCTCTCAAAAAACTTCGCAAACTCAATTCAACAAAATACACATTTATTACAGAAAATCAATAAACAACGAATCACCACAAAAAATCCCAACAATGTCCCCTTTGATCCACCTCCCCCATTTGGCATCCATTCTTTGCTGCTCCCATACTTTCTCAACTTCTAACATCAACTTCTCTCCGTATTATAAAAAAAAAAATTTAATAAATACACGTTTTTTTTTCTTTCTTTTTTAGATTATATGATAAATTGTCCGAAACTGAATTGTCTGCTTTCGCTTTTCTCGAATACGTGAACGAAAATGCCGGCCGAGTAACTGGCCAGAAAGGAGAGCTTGCTTTGGCCACCAAATATCTTGCCAATTATTATTTAAAACGAAATCAATTAAATGACGCATTTAATTACGCACAAAAATGTCTCGACTATGAAGAGGTAAATTATTCAAAAATTGCTAAATTTTCTTGGTCATATTCTAAAAATTTAATTTTTTTTTCAATAGACAAAAGAAGAGGCGAAATCGTTGCTCCGGGCGATAGCCGCTCGACGCAACGTCGAAGACGAGGAGATGATTCTTGAGTTGGATAGCACCGGCGTCACAGACCAGACATCAATAAGGACTCCGGGAAGTACGGGAACCTCTACACCGGGGGGTCCTGCGACTCCTGGGGGGCCGCCCGTCTCAAGTTCAGGACCTCAGACCAGACTACGTCCCCGAAATCAGCCGTCCCCCATGAACTTAAGCTATTGACTCACTTTTCTCTTTCTCTTCTCAATGTATATATAAGTATGTACTTAATTTGTTATCATTAAAAAATAATTTTTTATTTTATTTCTATCTTTGTTCCTTTTTTTTCAACTAATATATAACCATAAATGGATCAGTAGCCGAGATAAGTTTCTTATACCCGTATTCATAGTCGTTCCTTGAGGAAGAAGGAATCCTTATATCTATACATTAATATAGGAATAAGGATTCCTTGTTCCTCAAGCAATGACTATGAATACGGGTATTAACTGACTTTCTTCGGATTCTGCGAATGCGTTTCCTAACCTTCTTTTAAAAGTATCATACATATTTTGCATAGGCGGATTTAAAATTAGGTCACTAACTTGATTCAAAACGTCACTTTCAACTGCAGCCACCACTGTATGGTATTTGGTATCATCTCTGGTAATACCAGAGGCTATGAACTGTGACTCCGCTTGCTTAACCCTAGCCGGACATTAAGCTTCCAAAAAGGAGAAATTTTAACACTCACTCGAGCGATTTCTTGAGCTTCCTGCAATGCACTATTGTTGCCTGCTTGCTTAGCCATTCCGAAAGTCGGGGTCATAACGGGAAATTCAAAAAGCTTGATGATCGCTGTCTTTTTAATATCTTCATTAACGGGTATTTGGTGATAAGCCTTTACCAAATCAATAACGGAAAAAATATTTTTCCCGTGGAGACTGCTGGTGAAATCGTTTATATGCGGAATGGGATACCTATCTGGGATAGTAATTGAGTTCAACCTACAATAATCGCCGCAGGGACGCCACTCACCATTCTTTTTGCGGACCATATGCAATGGACTAGCCCATTCACTATTCGAGGCACGACAAATACCCTGCTCCATCATATACTGAAATTCCTTTTTAGCAATTTCTAATTTTTCAGGGGTCAAACGACGAGCTCTAGCAAACACAGGGGAACCTTTCTAGATATCAAATTATATTTGATTGAGCTCCTGAACTTAAAACATGAAAATCCTCTTTTCCAGACAATTGAATCCCACTACAATAGCTAAAAGGCAAATACTCAATGGAATAAAGTACTCAAAATAGAATATCCAAAATAGGTTGATCTCTTTGTTAGTTCGAAGGCTATTTAGTTCTTAAATATTTACAGGAGTTGATTATTTTTCAATATTTATCATGCGAATAATTCTGCAGCCAACAATTGGTCATAACTCAGATGAAAGCTCCCATTTATTTGCGTAGAGATCGTTGAGATAAAAGATCTTCCTACAGGCGTTGCCAGTAATTTTAATAATTTCTTAACTCTTATTAAACTAGAACAGTGACGGCGTCAGCTTATTTTCAGTGTGGAGGCAGGAGTGGGGCAAACATATAGGGTATATCAACAGAGGGTCAAAAAAATTGGGGGGGGGGGGGGCAGGTGCCATTGTCAGAGGGCGCTTGCCCCCCCCCCCCCCCCCCGTGCCGCCTTTACTGGGAGCCTGGCAGCAGAAGCCACCGAGAACGGGGGATGTGGCCTAGAAAAACCAGCGTGTGGAATGTCAATAAATATGAGAAAGACAGAAATTAGCGAATTAGTTTTTTTTTATTTTTATTTTTTTATTCTAAAAAACACTTACACTTTTTACTTACTCGTATAAAATATATAAAGTGAAATTATTGTGATCGACAAAAAATTCGACTTCAAGATTTTGATGATTTTAGATCGCCCTAAGCGAAAATTAAAGCTTCCGATTTTATTACAAATAACGAGACGTTTCGGCAGTACCGTAACAAGGGTATGAAGCGCCTGTCGCAAGTGTCTAACTTGCGCCCCCCCCCCCCCCCATATTCCAGTGTTTTCTGACCTTTTTTTTGGCCAAGTTCCTCATTAATGATATATCATTAATCTGTGATAATACCCTGCTCATTTGCTCCTCCAGATTCGTTCTCCAACTCCAGCCAGCGTATTTAGTTAAAATTGAGGCCTTCATGCAAACATAAATAAAAAAAGTTATTTAAAAATTTGTCAAAATTCCCTAAACATAGGGTTACCAAAATTTATATTCCACAAATCCTTTCTCTCGTTATAATGACAGATAAATGAAATTATAAGTTAGCATTAAAAATAAAAGGAAATTGATAATATGATTTTAAAAAAAAAGTGCAGGAGGTGGATTTGAACTCGCGAAGTTTGGTTACGTGAGAATGGAAAAAAGATCGCTTGAGGACGAATTAACCGCTTGAGCCAAACTTTACTTAATTCTCTTAACGAGAAATAAGCCATATAAGAAACATGAAATAAAAGATGTATTAAAAAAATTTTAATATTCCACATATTATATATCATTTTTCATTACTTTTTATGCGGATTAATAATTTATAATCGAAATATCAATAACATTAATAGTTTTCAAATAATTCAATGGGCAAACGTCAGATTGTTTATGCCTTAATATAATTAAACCAAAAACTCTATCTAACATATGATACATGAAATTAATTCTTGAATTCTCCCTGATTCCAGAGAACTAAAGCCCTTTTAATTATATGATCTAATTTGTGAGTTATTAGCGATCAAAGTTAAGTTTAATTTCGACCTTAATGACATCAACACTCTCAATTCTATATTTTCGAAAAAGCTTATTTAGCATTGTCTGATTAAAACCAAATTTTTACCAGAGATTTATAATTAAAAAATGAGTTTTTTTCTAAAGTTTCATTGAGATTGGTAAAGAAATAAATAAAATATTGACTATTTTGTAAATTTAGTTTTAGAATTTGGAATCTCAGATGCAAGCCTAGACCCGGTTCATAGAACGGCTCTCTCTACCCATCCGGGATCCCGAATTCTAAATCTCAATTTACAAAATAGTCAATATTTTATTTATTTCTTTACCAATCTCAATGAAACTTTAGAAAAAATCTCATTTTTTAATTATAAATCTCTGGTAAAAATTTGGTTTTAATCAGACAATGCTAAATAAGCTTTTTCGAAAATATAGAATTGAGAGTGTTGATGTCATTAAGGTCGAAATTAAACTTTGATCGCTAATAACTCCCAAATTAGATCATATAATTAAAAGGGCTTTAGTTCTCTGGAATCAGGGGGAATTCAAGAATTAATTTAATGTATTATATGTTAGATAGAGTTTTTTGTTTAATTATATCAAGGCATAAACAATCTGACGTTTGGCCATTGAATTATTTGAAAACTATTAATGTTATTGATATTTTGATTATAAATTATTAATCCGCATAAAAAGTAATGAAAAATGATATATAATATGTGGAATATTAAAATTTTTTTAATACTTCTTTTATTTCATGTTTCTTATATGGCTTATTTCTCGTTAAGAAAATTAATTAAAGTTTGGCTCAAGAGGTTAATTCGTCCTCAAGCGATCTTTTTTTCCATTCTCACGTAACCAAACTTCGCGAGTTCAAATCTACCTCCTGCACTTTTTTTTTTTAAATCATATTATCAATTTCCTTTTATTTTTAATGCTAACTTATAATTTCATTTATCTGTCATTATAACGAGAGAAAGGACAATGGATTTCAATTCCTCCTATAGAAGTTGGCATATCCTGATAGGGAGCACAATAGCACAATATCTTTAAAAAGTAAAAAGGAGGAACTTGGCCAAAAAAGGTTAGGAAACACTGGATTAATGGGGGGGGGGGGGGAGGGGGGCCCAAGTTAGACACTTGCCACAGGCGCTTCATACCCTTGTTACGCATGGGCGTAACTAGGGGGTGCCGGGAGGGCATGCCCCCCCCCCCCCCAGAAAGCTCCCTGTTGAGAAAATATGGGGCTTTCCAGGCCCTCCCGAGGATGGCTGGTCCCATGCGCCCCCCCCCCCAGCCAAATTCTCTAGTTACGCCCATGTTGTTGCGGCACTGTCTATCAATATTTATGGGGGAGCAATTCATTGACTGAGAATGAACATTCTCACTGAAGAAGTCAATTGTAATAAAATCGGAGGCTTTAATTTTTGGCTGCTCCTGCTTCCTTCCTTGTATATTAAATATGTTTTTGTTATTAGAAGGAATATTTAATTTTGATATTTATCTCATTTAGTCGTCTGGTCTAGTTCAGGGACGCCAGAATTTGGGGCCGGCATTTTGGCTGTAAACAGATTTAATGTTGAATAATATTTAATAAAATATATCTTTTTTTTGGCAAGGGATGGGGGCGTAAATTATTATTTTGGCCCCGGGCGCAAGTTTTCCTAGGTGCGGCCCTGAATAGACCTGCGTATCATTTAATTTTAAATTTAGTGCTCAGTACACTAGCGCTCTCTAGAGAGACAAAAAGAAACTAAAAAAGAAACATTGAAGAAATTGATGTTTTTGATGTATTTGTTATTTATATTCCTTGATGTGTTTATTAACGTTAATTAAATTTTTTATTTGCACGTGCTTCAGACGTTTGTTCCCTGAGACGTGCCTATTTGTATTTATTTATCTTTGATATATTTAAAATGGAATCAGCTTTTGCTATTTATGAAAAAAATAATCAATCTTCTAAAAAAGTAAGTATTTATTTTTCATAAATCTTAATTAAGTAGATTAAATAATATTCAAGATAATATAAAATCAATATTTAATCTTTATAGATCAATAGAAATCCTTCATTAAACTTATACTGGTCAAAATTGTTCTTATTTCTAAATTCCGTTCTTTTCTTATAATTTCAGTTAATTTTGAATTTTTAAAGCATTTAAATAAATTTGATTTTATCATTATTTATCAGATAAATAGCTGTACCAATTTTGTAGTAGGGGCCTATTCAAATCACATCATTGCCTAATTATTAATTTTCAATTGTATATTTATTTATTTTTTTCAGAAATCGCCTCGTAAAAAAACAGAGAAAGTAATTCAAAAAAAAGAAAAATGTTTTAAAAGAAAATAAAAAAACAAAACAAGTAAAACCCAAAAAAGACGAGTCAGAAGCAAACCAAGAAAATTTGGAATCTCCTTTTAATTTAAAAATAAAAGAAATTCAAAAAAATATTTTAAAAAATAAACCACTTTTAAATTCTAGTCTAGAAAAAATAGAAAAAACTAAAAAAATTAAGGAGAAAAAACAAAAAATTCCCAAATTACCTTTGAAAGAAAAAAAGAAAGAATTAAAAGAGGTAAAAATTAAAAAAACCGAGAAACGAGTGAAAAAACAAAAGAAAACAAAAACATTGAATAACGAAGAAGAAATTCCTATGAGCGATGAAGAATCAGCACAAGAATCGGCTCCATCGCCCCCACAAGAATCCTCCTCGACGCCTTCGCAGGCAGACAGCAATAAAAGCAAATCCGAGAGCAGCATTCAAGAAGGAGAGAAACTTTTTGAATGGCTCATCTCGCCAATCAAAACGGATTCTTTTTTTAAGTAGGTTTTATTCATTTGGCTAAAGTCTAACTAACTAACTACGATTTCATTAATATTGGCAAGTTTTTAAGCCAAAATACTCCCTCAATTCCCTTTATTAGTCTAAAAAAGGTGGTCCAGATATATCTAAAAATAAGAAGAAATACGAAGATCACATTAACCATCAAAAAGTGTATTATTACTTAATTTTTGGGTTTTTTTTCTTTCTTCATTGTTATTTACGGTATATGACAAAATTCATGTGTAGATTTATTTCAACTGAGAATACTAAAAAATTATTTAGAGTTGAAAAAATAATAATAATTGTTTATTTTTTAAAATATTGATAAAGGAGCCAAGGGCGGATCCAGAGGTGTTTCTCGGAGGGGGTAATTTGGTGTGATCGTCGCACAGCACACTATTTTTTTTTAATTTCGGTAATTTAAAAGCGCATTCTGTACTTGTTTGCCAGAATATAAATACACATCAAATTTTTAAGTATTAATTTTAAAAATTTTACATTAAAATAAATTTTTTTGCGAAAAAAGGGTGTTTTTTCGAATCTCAGGGGGGGTAATTACCCCCTTTACCCCCCCCCTGTATCCGCCCTTGAAAGGAGCTAACTTTATGTTGTAGTATTCACTGACTTTTTTTTTTAGAAAAAAGCCTCGAGTTTGTTACACTTAACAACTTCCAGAGAACCAGTGGCGTAACGTACGCCCCGCAGACCCCGCGATGCGGGGGGCCCCGGACCTTGGGGGCCCTCGGGGCGGATCGGGCTAAAAAACTGTAGCTCCGATAAAAACGGAAAAATTTAGATAAAAAAAAAATAATGAAAATTTCTCTTTGAGAGGGCGGGCTCTCAGGGTTCAGGGATATACGGTATTTTAAAATATTTTTTGTATGGTCTAATAATGGGGCCCGAAATAAAATTTGCGGGGGGGCAGCTAAAAAACGTTACGCTAGTGCAGAGACCCCCTGGGTCTTTCGGTGAAATATGCTAGGTTCTGTTCTATATAAAAAAAAACTATATTTAAAAGAGGGGTATGCCCTAGGCTCACTGATTTTGGTAAATGATGGTTCTCATATATTTATAAAAAAAAAATTATTCTTTGGTTTTTTTTTTTAATTATTATGAAATTAGCTCCTTTATCGTTTATTATTAAAAATAAAAATAAACAATATTTGTTAAAATTATTAAATATTTTTTCTATTCTATTTAATTAATTTCTTTAGTTATCTCTCAGAATAGGTCAGGATCAAGATTTTTGTCACCTAATTACAATAGAGAAAGGAAAAATCCAAAAAAGTAAGTAATAATTCATTTTTTGATGGTTAATATGGTCTTGATATTTCTTCAAAATTTTCGATATTTTTACATATATCTCAAACAAATTGGCGTTCCGCCACATTTTTTAGAGTAATAGAGGGAAGTGAGGGAGTATTTTCTGTGAAAAACTTGCCAATATTAATGAAATCGCAGTTACCGTATCCTAGACTCGAGTTATTCAATTTTTTTTTCTCATCTTTACTCCCCTTCAAGCCTAATTATAAGTTTTTCATTTTTTAGAGAGACTTGGGAAAAACGGCCTCTGCTTGTTAAACGTAAAGATCACGAATATTATTCTAAATTGATTTCAACGCCAATAATTGACACCATGTTAAGAGAGAATAATATCCACTACGGAAAGAATATAGATGTGACCATCTACAGGAACGGCCAGCGTGAGACGTTGAATCCAGCCGGCCGCGCCCATGCAGCAGTTGTCTGGGATTATTTTCAGAATGGATGCAGTATTCGTCTTCTCAATCCGCAAACTTTCCTTCCTCGTATGGCGTTGTTTAACGCCACACTCCAGGAGTTTTTCGGGTGTTTTATTGGTGCAAATGTTTATTTAACGCCACCTGATTCTCAAGGATTTGCTCCGCATTATGATGATATTGAAGCGTTCGTTTTGCAAATTGAAGGTTCTAAACATTGGAAGGTTTACCAACCAAGGTAAAAATATAGATATTATAAATTAGTCATTTAGTGGACCTCACGCTTTAATTGTGTATTTATTTTGTTGTAGGAGCGAAGAGGAAACGCTTCCTCGGTTCTCAAGTGGCAACTTCACTGAGGAGGATAACCTCGGCGAGCCGATCATCGATCAAGTGTTGACCCCTGGCCAAATGCTTTATTTCCCTCGTGGCTTCATTCACCAAGCGAGAGCCGTTCCTGGCGAACACTCGCTTCACGTCACGCTCTCCTGTTTCCAGCTCAATTCATGGGCAGACCTCCTCGAGAGGTTGATGCCCGTCGCCTTGGCATCGGCCATCGCCGAAGAGACGTCTCTCCGAGAGGGTTTGCCTGTCGATTATCTCAACTATATGGGTCTGGTGCATCAGGAGAAAAATGATTCGCGAAGGGACACGTTCATTAATAAAATCTCCTCGCTTTTTGATTTAGTCAAAAAACATTTGCCTGTTGATAGCGGAGTTGATCAAATGGGCAAAAATTTCATTCACAGCGCGTTGCCGCCTGTTCTCTCTCAATGTAATTATGTTTTTAAACTAATTAATAGATAGGCTAATAAATAAGAATTGATGTAAAATTTGTGGCTGTAGGTAGATATTTATTGAAGGATATGTAGAGGCAGAGGCAGCCAAAAAATAATGCTCTGAATGCTTTTTACTAATTAGCCGGAAACGTTTCGGTGCCATCCTCAGTCCATTAATTAGTGTATAATTAGTGTATAAATTCCTCAAAGTTGCTCCAGATAGCAAACTATTATACATGTATATAATTAAAAATTTAACCTATTATGAAACAGCAACGTTCGTTGTGAGTCTAATACTATTAATAATTATCAATAATTAGTGATCTAATATAATGGGCGCTAAAAAATATTATTTGACTCAACGAATTCGTTGCTGTTTCATAATAGGTTAAATTTATTAATTATATACATGTATAATAGTTTGCTATCTGGAGCAACTCTGAGCGAATTATACACTAATTAATGGACTGAGGATGGCACCGAAACGTTTCCGGCTAATTAGTAAAAAGCATTCAGAGCATTATTTCTTGGCTGCCTCTGCCTCTTCGATAAATAAGAAATCATATACCTATATCACTTTTGGGTCCGTGAAAAAATATTATTATATTATAATTAATATTTACTGTTTGAAATAGATAATAGGAAACAAAAATTCCGATTAAAATAAAATTTAAAATATTAATTATGAATGAATGCAATTTTCAGATGAGAAATCCAAATCGGTATTTGGAGGAGGCCAGAAAATGGGCGAAAATGGAAATGTCACGAATGAAAGCGATCTCACGATGGAGTCAAAAATCAAATTGATTCGGGCCCATGTCTTGAGGTATTTTTTTTATTTTATTTTATTTAAAAAATAGCAATGTGGAGATGGAGTGAGAAGAAAGAGAAAACTTGTAAAGCAACCAATTTTGATTTCAATCAGAGCCAGCTGACAATAATGTCCTTTGTTTATGAGCGACAACACGGAGCATCTGTGATCTGCTCACTGCTGACGTAAAGAAATTTCTTTATCTCTGATAAAAAATCACAGCTTGGTTTATTGCTAGCCGCCTCTGAAATTGACTTCAGACCTGGATCGGACACGTTAGCCGTGAGAGGATTAATATAATTGAAATAAAAAATTTGGGCATTTTTCTTGTTTTTTTATCCGACTCCATCAACATTAAGCCTACAATTTTCGAGATCTATTCGTTTGAATAAGATATTAATATTCAACTAGCTATGTTAGGAATCTATTTTAATTAAACTTTTGATTTTTTAGGTTGGTCATGGAAGAGAACGCCATTAATATCTACTATAACATGGATAATTCGCTGGAATACCAAGCACTCGAACCGCAATTTTTCGAGATCGCTTCTGAAATCGCCCCAGCGATTGATTATCTGATCAATGCATACCCCAAATACGTCAGCATCTCTGAACTCCCTCTGGAAAATGATCAGGATAGAAGCTGGATTGCTTCCCAATTATGGGAAAGAGGACTAGTTATAACAGAATAAGAAATTCATTTTTATTTTTTAAGTATTTATATTTTATATTATTATATAAAAAAACAATAAATGTTATTATTTTATTTCTTAAAAAAAAAATTTTATTTTTTCTCCTAAAATAAAAGATCTCTTCTTTTTTTAGACAGGTTTGTAATCCAATTTGGATTCGAGTTTTTTATTATCCGCCACTTTGCGTACAGCTTTCATCAAATCCTCTTGGATGACGAATTCTCTTTCAGCTCGAATGGCAAAAAGTCCGGCTTCCGTGCAAACGTTACGTAAATCAGCGCCGTTAAAACCGTCTGAGAGCTTCACCACAGCTTCGTAATCTTGACAAAAAATAAGAAAAGTGTTTTTAATTTGTCTAATGGTTATAATAATTTGTCTAGTAAAAAAAAAAAAAAGATTACCAATTTCGCCATGTTTGGCAATCGGCGAGGCATGGATCTTGAGGATCTCCAGTCTTGCCTGTTCGTTAGGCAACGGGATTTCGATTTTCCTGTCCAGGCGACCGGGTCTCAAAAGGGCAGGATCCAGGGTGTCAGGTCGATTTGTTGCCATGATTATCTTCACTTGGCCCAAAGAATCAAATCCATCCATTTGATTCAACAATTCCATTAAAGTTCGTTGAATTTCACGATCGGCTGAAGTCCCCTCGGAGAAACGACGTCCACCTTGAAAAAACAAAAACTTTTTTCTTTATTTTAATTTAAGGACTTTTTAACAAGATAATGAAATCATCTACGAATTGTTTAGACCCTCTTCCCTTATAAAAGAATAATTATTTAATTTTACTTTCTCTTGCCTATATGTATGTTAATATATATAGAGAGAAATTATTGGATTCATGTCAAAAATTCAATGTCGAGATTCTGATGGATATACAGGTTTTGAGGTCCCCTGAATCCAAAAAAGTGGTTTTCGCGACATGGTCTGGTCTGTGAACAAAATTCTCAAGAACGAAAAGAGCTAGGTTAAAATTTTATTTTTTAAGTTAGACACCCCCCCCCCTCCTGCAGCAAGAAAATAGACTTTTAAATAAAATCGGCCAAAGAGTACTAGAACTTTACTTTTTTTTCGATTTTCTCAAAATTCGCTCCAACGATTTTGATTAAAATTCATAAATCAGTTATTTCTTAGATGCTCTTTAAAATGTATATTCTCATTTTGCACTTGGAATCTTTCGAAGCACACTTTAGTCTTGTACTTCATAGGAAAGAGGAGAAATGGTTGCAGCACGCTAACTCCTACACCAAGCCCGCGGGCAATTTTACATTTTGAATTCTAATATATTGGCGGAAATTAAATATATCTAAACACAAAAAATCTGGTGTGATAAGAACAAAACACAACGGTAAGAGAATGTTGTGTACTGTGCGACTATTCAAACCAGATTTTTACTTTTTATCCTCCCTAGACACTCCAAATATAAAAAAAAAAAAAAAAAAATTATATACCAATAGCGTCAATTTCATCCATAAAAATGATGCATGGCTGATGATCTCGCGCGTAGTTGAACATTTCACGAATCAAGCGAGCACTCTCGCCGATATATTTATCAACAATGGCGCTAGAGACCACCTGAAAAAGAATCAATAAAATTAATGAAAAGAAAAAGAGAGACAAGCAAGGAGAGATGGAAGAGTTGAGCCCCACCTTGAGGAAGTTGGCGTCGAGTTGACTAGCAACGGCTCTTGCTAGGAGAGTTTTTCCAGTTCCTGGAGGTCCGTATAAAAGACATCCCTTTGGGGGTGTGATTCCAACACGTTGGAACAATTCCGGATTCAGCAGAGGCAACTCAATTACCTAGAATAAAAAATAAACTCAAAACTATTTTATTTTATGGGTCTTTTGACTGAACATTTATTCAATTTTTTCGTGTGAACCAGTATTATGTATTAAAATCTCATGCACTTGGTAGATATATTCTTGGTTTAATAAAAAGATACAATTATAATTTTATATAATTATATATATATATATTTCTTTAATCCAGAGCGTATAGAGGCTAACAAGTTTGCGCAAAAATCACTTGTTTCTGCGAAATAACGCCTTCATCAGGCTTCCTTGGCTGACTCCATTCCACGCAACTATCTCTATATATATAATTAATGATGATTGGGAAAGCCTGGTGTAGATAGATGATGAAAACAATTGAAACTGCTGGAGGTATTTTCAGGCCAAATTTTATTCCACTATTCAGTCGACGTTTCGGGAGACTTAACGCCTCCCTTCATCAGGACTAATGTGGTTATAAAATAAACCTTCGCTGGTTTAGTCATAAAGAATGTAATATAATGGTCCAATTATCGTACAACGTTTCGATTGCGAACGACTTCTCCGACACAAGTGCACTGGAGAATAAGCAATCGAAACGTTGTACAGTATTTATATTTTAAAAAAATAATTAATACAAATGTGGTCTGTTATTAAAAATTGGAATATTTTGAGAAATAAAACTCAATTTTCCCAAATAATTTGTGTTTTTCTTTGGGGTATTTCTCGCATGAACTCGTCGTGTATATATATACTGATATTCTATTCGTTACATACCTCTCTAAGCTCTCTAATTTGTTCCCCAAGACCTCCGATTGCTGAATAAGTGACATCGCCGGGATCTTCATGCGACATGTTATATACAAGAGGATCCACTTCACGAGGCAAATATCGCATAATTGTCAAAGTGGTCATGTCAAGAGCGACTCGCGTGCCTGATTTCAATTTCGTTTTATCCAATTGACGACGGCAGCCAACAACGTAGCGGGGGCCATTCGTTGCCTTCACGATAACTAAAATTCAATTATTCATTGGTAACATATCAATTTTTTTAAAAGGTAATTTCAAATAAAAGTATTTACATTTCTCTTCAGTGAGTTGTTTCAAAACTTCTCCGACGATCTAAAAAAAAAAAATATATGATTTTAATAATCATTAGACATCCAGGGACCTTTTGGATGAAGATATTCCCAAAAAATGTTTATTCAAATATGAGGATGCGGTACACGGGCAGCCAAGGCGGAAAATAAAATAAAAGTCTATATTTTGTCGACTTTTCGAGTGCCGATCGCACTCTTCATCAGGACAAAAATTGATGTCAAATTGCCAGAATAGTTGACATGGCATTGTGCAACCAATTTATATTCTCTTGAAAAATTCCCTTTACTGTTTGGAGGTCGAATTGATCAATTAATTATTGCTGGTGAGTAGCAGGAGGAATAAAAGAAAAAGCAGCTAGCATTAATTTCATTTATTTAAGGGCTAACGTTTCGGTCTCGATCGAGGCCACCTTCAGAGCTTAACATAGCGAGGATAAGGGCAAATTTTAAAATTACAATTTCATTTGAACATGTTAATATTCATTAGTAATAATATAAAAAATATATATATACAGTATATTTATTTATTAATTTAAAACATGTACATAGGGGGCAGGTTGCCCCTCATAGTGTACACAATAAATTTGTCAAACATTTCTCCGGAACCCACTTACACCCATCGATCATTCGACTCGCGACAGTGTTGGGCAGGAATCAGGTTTAACGTGGCGAAAAGACAATTCTAACAATTTTGCTCCCTGATGAAGTCATCTAGGAACATATCTATTAATATTAGTAATTTTCATCCCTAATGGAATAACAATTTTTAGGATAGATCCCTTCAGATAGAAATACAATAGATTAACGTGATAAGAAGAAGTGCTACCAACATAACAAAAATAAAAAACCTAAAATTTTATAAAATTTAGGGAAATCCTGTTTATCGTTTCGAATGGATACCAAACGATGTATTTACATTCTACCAACATAACAAAAATAAAAATTCTAAAATTTTATAAAATTTGGTGAAATCCTATGTTTATCGTTTTGAATGGATACCAAACGATGTATTTACATTCTACCAACATAACAAAAATAAAAAACCTAAAATTTTATAAAATTTAGGGAAATCCTATGTTTATCGTTTCGAATGGATACCAAACGATGTATTTATTTTTTACTGTTTGGAATGCATATTAAAAGATCTATTCATGGGATAACTTAATATTTAATAAACAAAAATTATTAAATAAAATTTAAATGTAATATTTCACAAAAAGAAGTGAAATCTCAGCCAAAAACATCGGAGATGCAAAAAGGGGCGCCTCGCATTATTTTTGCCCAGCGTCGAGGTGAAATCAAAAAAATGCGCCTCGCTTTTCTGATTTATATAAAAGCGAGGATATATGAAACAAATAAAATTCTGTAGGGGTTTTATTTAAGTGAAAATATTTCCTCGTTTTTATATAAATCAGAAAAGCGAGGCGCATTTTTTTGATTTCACCTCGACGCTGGGCAAAAATAATGCGAGGCCGCCCCTTTTTGCATCTCCGATGTTTTTGGCTGAGATATATATATACCTGACACAGTTATTGAAAGCTACCCGGAGCCTCTGTGCAGATAAGCTGTCAATGTTAAAGAAAACCACGTCCACATACAGAAAATGGGGAGCACCAGGGCAGTGACCAGTCTACACCCCATACATTTTAGGCTGTCACTATGAGATAAATATTACAAATTCAATTACACAGTGTAATATCATATTGACAGCCCATAAGATATATATATAAATATATTTTTTTAATATTATTACTAATGAATACTAACATGCTAAAATTTAATTGTAATTTTAAAATTTGCCCTTATCCTTGCTATGTTATAGCTCTCTCGACCGAGACCAAAATTAATGCTAGCTGCTCTTCTTTTATTCCTCCTGCTAGTCACCAGCAGTAATTAATTGATCGAATTCGACCTCCAAACAGTAAAGGGAATTTTTCAAGAGAATATAAATTGGTTTGCACAATGCCATTAACCTGACATTTTGACAACAATTTTGTCCTGATGAAGAGTGCGATCGGCACTCAAAACGTCGACAAAATATTGACTTTTATTTTATTTTTCGCCTTGGCTGCCCATATTTTTACTTTCTCGTATAGAGAAAGTTATGTAATCGTAAAAAAATTCGACTTCCAGATTTTGATGTTTCTCCACGTTTTAGACCTCCCTGAGTCCAAAAAAACCATTTTTGGCATTATGTCTGTCTCTGTGTGTGTGTGTGTGTGTGTGTGAACACGATTGCTTAAAAACCAAAGCAGCTAGATCGATGAAATTTGGTATATGCTCCTTACACTAAAATTGTAGATTTCTATCAACTTTTGGAGTAAATACGTCACTTGGAAGTAGTACTTTTTTTTTTTATTTATTTATTTCCAATTTACGGACAGTTTTGTCCATTATATAAATACATTATGTGTGGTTTACATTTAATATATTGATATAACATTATTATTGTTTTTATTATTTCATTACATTATTACCATACTATTCATACTTGAGGACATTTATTCTCATTACATTGCTTGTCTCATAGGTTATGAGATCTCTAGCATCCAAGTTGTTGATGGATTCACAAATTCTCATTATGGGGTTATTTCGGGTGTAGGAATTTTTATAGTTAGCTATACTGAATAAGGAAGCATGTCTAGATGGTCTAGTGGGAACCCGAAAGCACAATGCACCCAGAAGATCAGGGCAGTCAATATCTCCATTTAAAAGTTTGAAAAGAAATTTCAAGTCATCCAACTCACGAAGTGATTTCAGGCTAGGAATATTCAGACGAGATGCAACAATGGTGTAATTATGATCAATATATGGGTCTGGAAGGCCCATTCTAGGGGAAATGATTCTAAAAAATCTATGCTGAACAGTTTCCAGTCTCTTTACATTCTGTTTGAAAAACGGTGACCAAACAACCGATGCGTAGGTGAGAATTGGACGAACCATGGACAGGTAGAGGGTTCTTAAAGTCACAGGGGAGCGGAGTTCACGACAAGTTCGTTTTATAAAGCCAAGTTGTTGGATAGACTTATTTATAATATTATCAATATGTTGATTAAAATCCATTTTTCTGTCGAACGTCACCCCAAGATCCAACACAGAGTCCACTCTTCCCAAATTATTACTATTAATAGTGTAAGTGTTCTGATAGGCTGTACTGCTACGAGAAAAAGTTATGCACTTACATTTATTGAGATTTAAATACAAATCATTATTAACACACCATGTGTAGATTTCATCAAGGCAGTTTTGTAAATCAGCCATATCTTTGGGAGTGCCTATGCTTTTATATATCTTCAGATCATCTGCGAATAATAAGAAGTTAACATTTTTTAAAGTGCAACTTATATCGTTAATAAAGATGTTAAATAAAAGTGGCCCCAAGTGAGAACCCTGGGGAACGCCCGACAGAATCCTAATTTCTTCAGAAATAAAGTTTTTATATTTAACATATTGCACTCTCCCTTTAAGGTAATTAGCCAGCCATTCCAGAATCGCTCCTGAAATGCCAAACGATTTTAATTTTAATAGCAAAAGTTCATGATTCACAGAATCAAATGCTTTACAGAAATCAGTGTAAATGCTGTCAACCTGTAAGTTATTCTCCATGGATGCCAATATATATTGAGTATAGCACGCCAAATTTGACTCAACATTTCTCCCCCTGACAAAGCCAAATTGATGCGGGCTCAGATAAGGACATAGAAGGTTTTTAATTTTGTCTGTAATTATTGACTCAAACAACTTTGGGATAACGCTCAAAATAGAAATAGGTCTATAATTAGTGATGTCGTTTTTTGAGCCAGATTTATGAACAGGTGTTATAAAGGCCGATTTCCATTGGATTGGAAATAACCCTTCCAAAAGAGACCTATCAAAGAGTATTTTGAGAATATATGAGAAAGCAAATTTGCATTTCTTTAACAAGACAGGGGGAACTCCATCAGGGCCAGAGCTTTTATTTTCATCTAAACTCTCTATCTTAGAGAATATATCTAGAATTGAGATATCTAGCGTACAAATATTAAAAGGTGTTTGGTCTTTAAATTCTCCTGTCAGGTTGCTAGGAGTTTTGTAAAAAGTACGGAAATATTCAGCAAAGCCATTAACAATTGAATAACCATCAGTATAAGGCCGAGAATTTAGATACATGATGTTAGGAAAACCATTGTTGCACCTCATAGAGTTATAATACCCCCAAAAATACTTCGGATTAGAAGCAATAGAGTTTTCTATATCAGAGCAATATTTTTTGTAGTCTCTGCGCGCCAGGGATTTACATTTTTGCCTTAATTGAGAAAAATTAAAATAAGTTATTGGAGTTCCAATGGATTTGTAATCTTTGTGCGCCCTGACCTTGAGAATGATCGAGTCCCTAAGCTCAGCACTATACCATGAGGGAAATCTAGGTTTACATATTTTCTTTTTTGGTACATATAAGTCTATATAATTGTATAGGTGTTCGTAAAAAATATCAATGCAATCGTCAAAAGTTTCATTATGCGAATCTAAAACCAAATATAAGTTGCTTAGGCAGTTTGATAACATAATATAGTTAGCAGAGCCGAAATCATAGTCCCATTTTTCAAATTCCAAGCTAGAGTTAATAATATCAATTTTTGCCTCAATAATCAAGGATGGGTGATAGATATCCTCCGAAACAACAGATTCACTAGCAAAATTGCAACAAATATCATTATAGTTTGAAAAAATCAAATCCAATTTAGTTCCTCGACTATTTAGAGTTTCATTAATCTGGTAGAGATTTAATAATCCTGTTGTGTCGGATAATATCTTTGACATAGTTCGTTCACGCAAAGATGTTTTGTGGTTGAAGACCGGGAAACTAGCATGCTCATCATGATACCAATTGACATTTGGTAAGTTATAATCACCAAGTATCAACCAGTTTACATCTGGAAATTCTTCATCAATATTCTCCAAGACCGTACAATGGGATATAAAAACCTCGTCTGCTGTCATTGGTGGAAAATATAATGCACAAATGATTGAATTCACATTTTTGTCGGTAATTCTTACGAAAAGGTGTTCAACATCACTAGACGAGTTTATTTGGGTACTCTTATATTTATTTTTCACCCCTATCAATACACCGCCACCCTTATTATGTTGACTGTTGAGAGAATTTCTATCTTGCCTGAATATGTTAAAGTTCATTAGTTTCAGTTCACTATTTAATATTTGAGAATGCAACCAAGTTTCAGTAAGCACAATTATATCGTAGTCGTCGAGCATGTAACCGAATTTTTCAAAGTCTTTTAGTTTGGTGCGTAATCCACGGACATTCTGATAAAAGCATTTTAGGGTGGTATTGGTTTTTAGTTTTTTGGACCCCTTTTATTATTTTTTATATCGACAATTCTTGGTTGACCATTAATATATTTTATAGTCTTCAATACGGCATCCTTATTCAAAATTTCAAGCTGGGATCTCAATTCTTTAAGGTGATTTCTCTGCATTAAAGTCAGGTCGGCATTCATTCTAATGGGTCCTTTCAGGTGTTTTTTATTTTTTAAAAATGATAGAGCCAATTCTGGATCACCAAAAATAATTTTTATTGGCCGACTTGAGCCGTCGCTCCTGGGCTTCCCCAGACGAAAAAGCCTCAATTCCGTATCTGAGTCAATTTTTTGAATGGAATTAAGTGCTTCCATTACTATGTTAGTATCGTGTTTTTTAATATCTGCTGGAGATTTAGCACTTGATTCTTCTACATTATATAATATAATATTATTTTTTCGTACCGCCCTGTCCGCCACTTCTTCGAGGATCTCCGATTGTTGACAAATTTTTGAAGGTGAGTCGCTCAACTTTTGGCTTGAGATTGTGTCATTAATCTTTTTAACATCTTCCTGCAATTTTGACAGTTGATTCAGGACTTTTGGTAAAATTTTTAAGCCTTCCTGGCAATCATTGCAAAAGAATTTCAGAATGCGTTTTTTTAACTCCAAGCACCTGACCTCGGACGCTGATAAATCAGAGCAATCAACATGGATTGGCCTCTGACAACTGTCGCAGTGAAAAAATTTTTCTTCTTTGCCATCGCAACTTGTTAGGCATATGGCACAATCTGACGACATAATTGAAACTTAATTGGCACACAAAGCAAAAAAAAAAAAAAAAAAATCTTTTCTTTTTTAATTTAAAGGAAAGTTTAGGTTTTCTTCACGCTACACGAGGCCGGACGGAGCGACTTTTAGGGTTAAAGGGCGGCCGTGGAAAAGGCTTATATTTGAGTGAGAAATGTATTGTGTGCCAATTTATAATAAAAAATTTGAGAAATTATATTCAATATGAAACAAAAATGATAAAAAATACTGTATAAAAGATAAGAAGAATTTGCGTCTATAAATAGTATATTGAATGTATATTGAATATTAATATAAATTTGATCCGATTAAGGATTAAGAAAATAAAATAAACTTATCTTCGAAAGTAAATTGCTGCTGGACCGAAATTCGTGAGTGCTATTTACGAGATGAGTATGTTTTAATATTCACTGATGAAAATGCAATCGAATGGTGCAAGTCACAAAAAAATCGGCACAAAATATCCTCATAAAATAGACAATTATTCAGAGAGCGACAAAAAACTTGACCACACACAAAATTAGATTTTCTATAATAACTTTACTTAAAAAGTTTTTATTCTTTGACATTTTTTCGAAAACTGAATAGTTTTTGAAATAATCAAAGAAGAAATAGAAAATATTCGTTTTTTTTATATTTACGGGATAGCCTTAGGCCATTTCCAGAAAATATTCGTTAATTTTGATAAAAAATCAAAACAAAATCATACAGGTGTCATTAAAAAAAGGGTAAATATAAACAAATGAATTTGTTTCATTTGTTTCACATTAAAAAAAGGGTAAATATAAACAAATGAATTTGTGAAACAAATGAAACAAATTCATTTGTTTATATTTACCCTTTTTTTAATGACACCTGTATGATTTTGTTTTGATTTTTTATCAAAATTAACGAATATTTTCTATTTCTTCTTTGATTATTTCAAAAACTATTCAGTTTTCGAAAAAATGTCAAAGAATAAAAACTTTTTAAAATAGAGTATTTTATCATAATATAACAAAAAAATTGAAAATTTCAAAATTTTTGAAAAAACTTTTTAAGTAAAGTACTTCTTCCAAGTGACGTATTTACTCCAAAAGTTGATAGAAATCTACAATTTTAGTGTAAGGAGCATATACCGAATTTCATCGATCTAGCTGCTTTGGTTTTTAAGCAATCGTGTTCACACACACACCCAGACGTAATTTCAAAAGAATATACGAGAAAGTCTCGGGGAAGTCATTCCCCATATTTTATTTAAAATTTCTTGTTATTATTTAGCTAAATATAAGTTTAATTTCATTTACCTGTCCCACGCTTTGAAGTGCCTTTAAATCGTTTTCAGATTTATCATATTGTTTAGTTAATTCTTTCAATTGCTCTCTCACTGAAATATAAAAAAAAATGTAATATTAATAGGAAATATTTGTTGAAATTGTGTTTTGTGAAAAAGTTCTTAACAGAATCAAGATTAAAAAATATTCCATTTAAAGAAATTAAATTATTTATGATAGTGTCTAATTAATGGCAAAAACAACTAGCCACAGGTTTTAATTTCTTTAAAATGAGGTCTTATAATATTGATCCTTTAATGACGTTTGACGAAAATTATTTTCATTGCCTTTGCTTTGTTTTCAACTAGCAAAATTGTTAATCGATTTCTCAAATATAAATTATTTAGACTTAAAATTTCTCATTTAAAAAAAAAATAAAGTAATTAATTTGGGCTCACTTTCTTTAAGTCTGCTCTCGACTTCTTTGTGTTCAATTAATTTTTTTCGATAATCATGAAGTGCTTTTTCTCGAACGGCATCTGTAGCGACGGCAGTCGACATCCTTAATGCAATTTATTAAATATTAATGAATAAATAAAAGAAAAAATTATTATTATTATTATAAAAGAAAAACAAGATGATTTTAGTAAATGAGTTGACAGAAATTGCCACTCACAAATTTGCTTGCTTATTTTCAATGTGACCAACTTTACGAATTCAAAATCCCTATAAAAAGATAAATAAATAGAGTATTAATTAATAAAATATAATTTTATATTTCAGAAAATTTAATTAAAAACTTTATTTTGTGCCTAGATTACAAGATGCTGGAATGGAAGAAAAGAAAATTGGAAATATTTGTGGCGATGGCAAAAGATCAAAATTCCCCGGGAAAAATTAAATCTTTTTTTTATTGAAGGTCTTTTTCGGCATCGGAGGCCATATGGACCCCTATTTATTTTAATTAAATCTTTAATTTGACTTAATTAGTCAATGCAGACTTGATTTGAATTTATATATACTCTGTGATTTGAACCGGCAACCTTCAAAATGTCAAAAAAACAATATTCTTTGAAATCAAAACAAAAACAAAAAAAACCTTTAACAATAACCTAATTAAAAACAAAAATATACATAATTTATTCTTTCCCTTGTACATACGTACATCTCTCTACTTTTTCTTATGATATAAAAGAAGAATAATATTTTTCTATTTCTAAACCAATTGATCGATCTCTAACTAAAGAATATTTATATAATAATAACTCGCCAATCAAAATGAGCCGAAATTGTCTGAAAGCTCACTCTTTTCATTTAGATCGTTATCATTACTCCTTTGCCGAACCGCCAGGGATATATTACCATGCACCGAAAGTTTATTCAAGTAATAAAATCTTTGTTGAACACTGGTAATGAATTTTTCAAGTTTTTTTTTAAGTCTTCATTTTTTAATATTGTTTCATTTTTAGGGATAAACATGTATTAGCAGAACCGAAAGATCGGGATCCTTACAAGGATGGAACAAGCAACTTCCTCTCAACTTATAACCATTTGGGAACTTATCCCGATCAGCCTATGATATCTGAGACGAGAACAATGACAGAACAAATTGAGAAAAAATCAAAATATGAATACGATCCTCCTTCGCCGATGTTTAATATGCTCTCTTATGCAATGTCTGAGTAGGTGATGATATTTCCAACATATAATTTTATTAGGTTGGAAAAGAACCGAAAAAAAAAATAATAGATCAATATTTTCCCGATAACTTATCATTTCTTACCCATAACGGGAAACCAAAGAACGATGCCGCCAGTGATGAAAATCAATAATAATTAAATATTTATTATCCCCACGATATTAGCCTCTCCATATAGGGCCTAGTTCCTCCAGCTCTCTGTTGTACCGTCTTCTCGATTCTCCCGTACTAGTATCTCGTACGGGGCCAAAGATCTTCCTTATCTGGCTCAGTCCAAAGTAGCGTCGACTTCTTGCCTGCAAGCGTGCATTGATCCCTCATCAGACCATACTGAGCCCTATTTTCACTTTAATTTGTTATACCTTTAAAGTTTTCATGTGCATTTAAAACTTACACTGAAGACTGGGTCCCGGGGGGCCCAGAGGGGCCCGGCCCCCATTGGACAATAAAAATTCAAAAGTTTTATTTAATATTTTAAAACTAAACAAAAAAATTATAAATTTTTCACGTCTCAGGATAGCTAAAATCGCCAATTTCAATGTCTAATTTTCAAAAATTTTTCCATACCCCCTAGGGTGTTAGCCTTGTATTCCAAGGGTCGCGGGTTCGGATCCCAGACAGTTTTTAATGAATATTATGATATTATTTGGCTTTAATTTGACTACAAACAAATTAGCATGTCGCCTATATGGCCACATACGAGTGCAAAGGGTTAATTTTTAAAGGTCAAAATTGATTTTTATTTGATTCATATTAAATATTTAATAAATTTTTTCTTTTTATTAGTAAGATAATCGACAAAAATACACCACGAGATGAACAAAAAAACAGAATACTGAAAGTATAATTATTGGGATTAGATAGATGTAGACAGTCAGCAAGAGATAAAAAAACTTTATTTAATTATCGTCGACGTTTCGGAATCACAACGATCCCATCTTCAGGATGATAAACTGTTAATGTTTCTTAGATAGATGCATTTTGGTTCATACAAAAATAAATGATAAAATTTGCCGTAGGTGCATGGGCTGTATTTTTATTTTGTGGCAAATGGGCCCGAAACGACAGCACTGGCCAAGATTAAAAAACTGAAAATATAATTTTTTAATAACTTGCTAATTTGCAAATTAAGGTACGATTGATTATATTTTCTCAAATATCTTACTAATTAAAAGAAAATAAGAATTTATTAAATCTTTAATATGAATATTTAAAGGTCGCTTGAAAACATCGAAAGAAATGCAGATAAACTAAAAAAATTTGAGGGAGCTTTAAAAATTGATATTTTAAGCTGAAAATTTGAGAAACTTATTTTTTTCGACTATAAAAATTCGACCATAACGAGAAAAAATTAAAAAAAGAAAAAAAATTTAAATTTGGGAATTTTTTAAAATTTTGATCGACTCTTAAAAAATTTTTTTGAGCTCATCTTTGGAGAGGTCTCTTAAAACATGATATATTACGAGATTGAAAAAAAAATCAGTCGGTTTTTTACGCCATCCTATTCTTCACCTTCCCTACATCAAAAATTTAGGCCATTGGCTACCAATCCAGGTGAAATAAATATATAGAATAGGTCTAAATAGCCTTCGCTGCCGAAAAAGAGCTTAAATGAATAACAAAAAAAAAAAAAAAAAAAAAAAAATTGGGCCCCCCCTTGACAAAATCCTGGGACCGCCACTGACTGAAAGTGTAAGAAAAAATACTTTTGTCCAAGAAGTCAAGCCATTATTTCCTTCTACCACAAAATTCAATCAAAAATCTTACTATTCATTAATGATAGAGTTTAAGAAATTTGATTTCCAATTTATCAAAATTTTCTTAATTATAAATTTTTGATTTGTTCATTTTTTTTCTTCCAGGACACCAAAAAAAAGAAAAGCTTTAATAAAAACGGGAATAGTGGAATTTCCACCAAATTATGGATTTATGGAGTATTTAACAGAATCAACTGCAAATTATATTAATTATTTCCCTGTTGTTAAAAAGGTATTATTTATTTTATTCTTCCACTCTCAAAATAGGGTTGACCAATCCATTTATTTCCCTGAAATTAATGCATTGGGTTTTCTTATTAGTATTACCATCCAGGATAAAATAACAATTCTAAAAATTTATTATTATTATTTTTTTTAATAGGAAGAAGAAGAAGAAGAACCCGAAATCAATTTTTTTCGATTCCATAAATCATTATCCGAATTTACAGATGCCGCTTGTGATAAAAGGGGTGGTTGGAATAAATTCCTCGATGATAACTTGAATCAATTTTATAGATTTTCACGTTGCTTCAAGGAAAAAAAGTGAAACAAAAAAATTATTATATAAAAAAATTTACATTGAAAAAAAGATTAAAATTTAATAGAAATAGAAGTTGCGACTTTTAATTAAAACTTAGTTTTATCAAATGGTATGTTTTTCTCACCCAGGCGACAAACGTACTGGAAGCAACGAATTTCAGAAAAGGTGACACCAGGGCATTTCGCCCTATAATTCTTTTTTTTTTGGAATAGGTGCATAAGGTCCGAAGACCTATAATGACCAGTGGTCACATGCAGCCAGGAAGAAAAAAAAAAAAAAAAGAAGCATAAAAGGGGAACTCAACTGCGGGAACTGAGAAGATGCCTGTTGAGGTTAGACTTGAAAGTCTGAAGATTGTAGGTTTTGGGGAAGATGACCTCACACTTTGTTCCCATTCACACACACGGTCATCTCGGCAACTCTGGCCATATAAGCCTAAACGATACTCATTATTTGTTAATTTACATATTTGGGGGTCCAGGCATTCTTATTTAAGTAAATCATTTGGTATCCAAATGGCTCTGGAAGCAAAATGCTCGATGGCAAAACATTTTGCTCGATTGGTGTGCGTTCAGCCTAAGAGAGCAGGCATTAATTATTGATTATCGATTGTTCATTATTGTGGAGTATTGTAGAGAGTGCAGCATTGACTATGATTGTTATCTATTGTAAAATGTTCAACTCAGAGCAATAAAATTTTCATTTATTTCCATGGAAACGTGTAGAATTAATTGTTAAAATGCCTAAATCCTGCTCTCCGACTTTCCACGTCGACCGTTATGAAAACCCTTTTGATAAATCATTTATAAATCGTTTTTACAGCCCAAAGACTTATTCATCAAAGAAAATATTTGTTTCCGACTGGTAAATATAAAAAAAACAAAAGAAAAGTCTTTTGATTGCAATGTTATTAGCTTTATTTTGTTTTTAGGCATAAATTTCGATTAGAAGAACCAAAGGACCAGGAACCGTTCGGTGATCACCCCAATTTTTTTCTCTCTACATATACTCGATTTGGAATTGAACCTGAACAGCCATGGATAAGCGAAACAACTTACATGTTGGAGCAAATAAAAAATAAAGATAAACATGAGAGGGACGCGCCAACGCCGATGTTCAATATGGTCTCCTATTCCATGTCAGAGTAAGAAATTCAAATAAATTAAGCTACATTCAATGAAATCTAGTGAAAACAAGCAATGGAAGAAACTATTTTTCCAACATTTCAAAAGTAAATAAGTAAATTAGCAGAGGGCGGGAGCCTTCCCGGGACCCAGCAGCCAAGTAAAATAAAAATTTTTATAACCTGTCGCCGACGTTTCGAGCGCTAGTCGCACTCATCTTCAGGGTCTATAGTATTTGGTTGATTGATCATTTTACAATGTACGACAAGCGGAATTGTCAAAAATAAGTACAGGTGGTGTGAGGTACTGTATATTAATATCATGTATAAACATGTTTGTACAATTTTGCATCGTCATAAAAGTGTGCAATAAACAAAACTATACAACAACTTGAATACTTTTATGAAGATGCAAAATTAGTACAAACATGTTTATACATGATATTAATATACAGTACCGCCCTGTACTTATTTTTGTCAATTCTGCTTGTAAGTAGTCATTAAGAAATTTCATATTATAATTTGTTTTGTATTAACGTACATTGTAAAATGATCAATCAACCAAATAAAATTTGTTACTATAGGCCCTGAAGATAAGTGCGACTAGCGCTCGAAACGTCGGCGACAGGATATAGAGTTTTTTTATTTTACTACTGGCATATTGTGACGTATTATTTTAAATATATACAATGTTTAAAATAATATATTTTATATGTCTATTATATATATATGTTAAAAAATTTCAATCTTTTTGTTATGTGCCCTGAGCAGAGAGAAATTTTGATCAGAACGCCTCAAAAATTAGGAATTATTTATAGAAACCTCCTTTGCTTTTTAATAATTAAATTAATTTTTGTTTAAGATCGCCAAAAAAGCGAGAAGCTTTAAAAATGACCGATATTGTTGAATATCCACCATCTTATGGATTAATGGATTATCAAACAGAAATAGCATCCTCCTTTATTAATTACTTTCCACATTTGACTATAAAGGTATTTATTTATTTTATTCTAAAAGATCGAAATATGGTGGAGAATATAAATACTGTACAACGTTTCGACTGCTTATTCTGAAGCCGTTATCAGGTACTGTGCATTTGCTCCGACTCAAGTGAAGAGACTGACAAAAAAAAATAATACAAACCACTAAAGCTTTAATAAACACATATGGTGGAAAACATTATACCGTAATGACATAAAACTTGTAAATGTTCTCTCGCCTTATATTAGTGAAGGCAAATAAATAAAAGCTCAATTTTATTAACTGAAACTGTTAGCCAGAGATTTATGATGGGAATGGAGGATTTTTACGGCAAGATGCTCTGGATTAGATCAATTTATAATTTTTTTTTTCAACAGAAAGAAGTTAAAAAGGAGACTGAGATGGATTTTTTTCAATTCCACAAATCATTATCCGAGTTTACAGATGGAGCCGCTGATAAAAGAGATGGATGGATTAAATTCCAAGATGATAATCGAAATGATTTTTATAGATTTTCTCGTTGTTGTAAAAGAATTAGATAAATATATAAAAAAATATATTAAAATTGAAATGTCTCTTTTAATTGGTTCCCCCTCTTTTGTTTGTTTGTTTGTTTAGAAAAGAGAAGCTATACTAATCAGAGATATTTTCGTTTATTTTTCCCTCAGTGGTGACGTTTCGGTCATCTTCATTCATAAACCAAACTAGGTGAAAACAAGTTTCTCTCGCAGACTTTACCATTGTAAATAATCTCACCTAGCACTCAAGGGCGGTCCCAGAGGGGGGGTCAAGGGGGTCGTGACCCCCGCCCCAAAATCTTTTTTTTAACACACACTTTTTTCCCACTCACTCTCCCATTCACACAATCTTTTCGGCAACTTAGACCATTTAAGACTTAAACGATACTCATATTTGATTAATATATATTTATTGGGGCCCAGGCCCATTTATTTATACTATAAAAAAAAAAAAAAAACAGTGACCCCCCCAAAATGTAAGGCTAGGACCGCCCTTGCTAGCACTACGGGTTTATATAAAATATACATATGTTAGTTGTATATAAAATAGACCAACGGTATCAATATAGGTGAAATGTTAAAATTGAAATAGATGATGACAGCCCTAACGCTCTGAAGATGGCCGTAAACAGGACCGAAACGTCAGCACTGAGGGGGGGGAAAATATGAAATTGTACTTCCCTGGAGTCAATTGTCACAATAAGCACAAAAGTAATTTTTTTTTTATATAAAAATTCCAAATATATGTCTATAATGACAACTAACAGCTCCGAAGATGGCTTTAACCAAAGCCAAAACGTCAGCTGTTAAAAATATATTTTTTAAAGGCTCCGTTTTCTTTAAACTTTCATTCCTGGGAAAAATAAACGAAAATATAATTAGCTGCTTTTTCTTTCTACTACATCAACTAACCATCTATAAAAAAAACTTCCAATACTAACTATACTAATCAATTTATCCTCATATTTAATTTAAAAAAATATATCGATTTGTACAAAAATTATTTTCTTATTATTATATATTTTTCTGACTAATTTAAATAACAATAGATCTTTTTTTTTATGAAAATAAATATAAAAACACTTTACAAATGGAATGACGATCACAAGGATTATTTAGTCTTTAGCATCTCCGATTCCGTCAGCGTTGATGGCGAACATTGCCTCCGACTCCGGGAGACAAGGTGAATCGTAAATCTTACAGATGCGAGTCTCGCCTCTGCCCTTTCTCAAATAGAGGCGTGTAGTTGATGCGTGGGCCATAATATTGCCACCAATTGGTTTTTTAGGGTCCGCTGAGAACATGGCAGCTGCGCCGTCCACTTGGGCCACTACTTGGTTTGTAATCACCACAGCAACTCCGAACTGTCCAAGAATAGAAAAACAAACACGAATGAATAATGAATAGAGATAGAAGAGAAAAAAGAAGAAATTTTCAAAGAAAGAGAAAATACATGAGGCAGCAATAAAGTTAAAGTAGACGTTTAGGGCGAAATTTATTGGTTTATCTTCTGTTCTTTTGCAATTGAAGCACAAAGTTGTCATTTTACTTTTTAAATATACGTGATCTATTTTTCTATGACTGTTCTAGTCGACTTAAGAGAAATAGACTAACAAAATTTATTTATCCCTTGGTTGTGATTAAAGTTATTAAAAGCCGATCATTTATATATTGCAATATAATTTATTCACCTCGTTTACATATAATTTATTATTTTTAAAGCCATATGAAAAATAAAAATAATTTCTTAAATTCTTCAGATTCTCAAGCAGGGCCGGATCTAGGGAGGGGGGGCAGTGGGTGCAGTGCCCCGGGCGGCAGATATCAGGGGCGGCAATTAAAGAAAGATTTACTAAAAAAAAGGTAAAATAATATGAATTTTGTATAGAAAATTTTAAGGAGGGGGCGGCAAATTAAATTTTGCCCCCCTACAAAATCTCCTAGTTCCGGCCCTGTTCTCAAGCACACAAGACTCAGAAAAAATATACGATAATGTCCGAAATCCAATATTGATATGAGATAAGTTTAATGAATGTGTGATTGTGGAAAAGGATTGTAGAGCTTTAGTTAAAATAAAAAGCCTTTGAATGCCTTTCGATCTTGGCAGATTTAAGAATTGTATATACCAGGTATATTCATAGAGATTAGGGTATTCCATTCGAAACGAACATTTTTTTATTTTCTCAGACACACTGAAATATTGTTCCAAAAGTTGAAAAAAAAATTCCCTCCAAGTTGCAGCCCTTAATTTTAATTTTAAGTGCTTCCTCTCGATCGTTGAATTTTTCCCATTTAAAATGACATGAAAATTATTTATTTTTTTTCTTTTATTAAATTGATAAATCTCAGTTCGCTTTTAAGATTTTTCACTGCGATTAGTCGCAATCTGTAGTGTATTAGACTTTCTTTAAAATGTCCGTTATTGTTTTATTGTTACTTGAACCGAAACGGTTGGGTGTTGGCCCCGAAAGTCCTATTCCCATGAAATTGCCATATTTTCTTTTTTATTAACAAAACGGCTGAAGATACAATAAAAAACGTAAGGAAAAACTTGTAGGAAATTAGATTTTCTACAAAAAATGTCCTATGAAATATTTAGCTCAAGTGCGTTATTCACATGCTATATTCAGTACAATGTATTTAAGAAATAATACAATAAAAGTTGAAATTTAATGAATTTTTCAATTCTCAATATATTAAACTGAATATATCTTGTGAATAACGCACTTGAGCTAAATATTTCATAAGACATTTTTTGTAGAAAATCTAATTTCCTACAAGTTTTTCCTTAGGTTTTTTATTGTATCTTCAGCCGTTTTGTTAAAAATAAAATATGGCAATTTCATGGAAATAGGACTTTCGAGGCTAACACCGACGAAACGGTTCAAGTAACAATAAAACAATAGTGGACATTTTCTTCTTCTTAATCATAGCATTGGTTCAGTGCGTTGTGACCCGAAAGGAGGAAGCATGCGTGATTTTTTTCACCGATTCTCTCCATCTGTCGCGGTCCGAAGCCAGACGAACTCTCTCCTCGAGGCCCATTCCCATAAGCTCCGCACCCGCGTCGATCCAGCGTTTAGGTGATCTTCCTCTTCCCCTTTCCCCTTTAGTGGACATTTTAAAGTGTCTAATATGCTACAGATTGCGACTAATCACAATGAAAAATCTTAAAAGCGAACTGAGCTATATCAATTTAAAACAAACAAACAAACAAAGATTTACATGTTATTTTAATTGGGAAAAATTCAACGATCGAGAGGAAGTACTTAAAATTAAAATTAAGGGCTGAAACATGAAGGGAATTTTTTTTTCGATGTTTGGAACAATGTTTTAGTGTGTCCGCGAAAATAAAAGTTCGTTCCAAATGAAACACCCTAAAATGTATATATATATAAAGTACATAAAAGATCTAATAAAAATTTTATAGAAAGCCAACTGATATTGACTGAATAAATTTTACTTTAGAGGCATCTAAGGTTTCTTTCTGCCTTGTTAGTTCCTCATTCATGATATTAGGTTCTTTCGTATTGTTCCCAAACAAAGCAATATTTAAACATTTGAAATTCATAGATAATGTCAAATTGTTTGAAATAATTAAAATATCCTAGGATTTGTTATAAAACTTGAAAATAATTTGATGCAATTGTAATCACCTCGTCTGCCAATCTTAAAAGCATGCGCAAAAACCGAGCGAGATGCATTTGCCTTGCAGAAAGTTCCCCTCTGCCTGAGTAATCAGTCCGATATAATGATGTGGCACTATCCACTATCAAGAGAGCGTATCTGTAAAAAAAAAAAAAAAAAAAATGTAGAGGTTACAACATGCTAGTGGTTAAAGGAGACGTTACCTCGATTCGGCCATCATAGCCGATGCGTCAATGAGCAATTTTGTCTGATGGTCTGTGTTATAAGCACGGGCATATGCTACATTATCGAGAACATCGTTCCCGGAGAGTTTATAACGATCGGCGACTGCAATTAATCTTTCAGGACGGAATGTTCCCTCAGTGTCGACGTAGAGGCATTTGCCTTCGCCACCGTTTTGGTCAATCGGCAGCTGGCATGTGACGGCGAGTGTGTGACACAGCTGTGTCTTCCCTGTTCGGAATTCACCAAAGATCTCTGTGATTGAGCCAGTCTCAATTCCACCGCCAAGTAAACGATCGAGTTCAGTTGATCCTGTTGTAAGTTGAATGATTTCTGAACGTTTCTGATGGAATTCTGTTGCCGTTGTGAAGCCCATCGGCACCAATTTTGAAGCTTCCAACTTAAAAAAAATCAAACAATATAGAATTAGAAGAAAATCTCAGGGGGATTTGGAATTATAATAAAACATTTATTCAAAATTTGAACATTTGAATTGAATAAAAATATATAATTTCATGAGAACTTCTCCCCGGTGGGCCTCTGATTGAGGCGTTTAGGGCACCTCATTTGGGCTCTTTCTGTCTGTTACTGGGGGTGAGATTATCTCCCGCTATCCTACTCCAGGAGGCTTCAAAAGTGTTGTCATATACTACAATATACTACACCTAATGGATACTAATTGTTATAAAACTATTGTTATCTATTGTTATGAGATAAATAAACATATAATTACTTATTCGCAAATAACATTTGTTCTACATTATTTAATATACATATTACAAAGACGAAATACACTACAAGTGTTGAATAATTGTTTCTGCAAACTCGAGTTATGTTGAAACTTCGGCTTAGCCATTTATTCTCTCAATAATGTCGTTTAAACAATATACCGATATAAATTAAATTACACTGATGCAACCAGGTGAGGACAGATTTCGGATTTCTGGAACATGACTATATGGTCTTTTAATTAAAAAAATATTTGCATTTGTCTTAAAAAATAAACTCCCAAAGGATCCTGGTTGCGTCACTTTGTATAATGTAAAGAAAAATAAAATTTCTATATATGTTCTCTCATGAGATCTTTCATTGTTTTTTTTGAAATTGTGAAGATTTGAACCACAAAACTTTGTATTAAAAATTTTTCATATTTTTTCTTTTAAACAATGAAATAATCACATGAGTAAACGCATAAGCATGCTTTAATTTTGATAATCACTTTATTTTGACCAAAAAAAGAATTGGGCCTAAAAAAAATGTTGACAGAAAAAAAAAAACATTTGGAAACTAATAGCAAGTAAAATAATCTAGTAAATCGTCATCTTAATGCTTTGTAAAGTTGAAATAAATCTAGAAGAGAAAAGAAAAAATCCAATCATAAATTATTTTTGTACATATATCCCGTTTTCAAATTTTATAATTATTGTTAAGAAACTAGACAAGAATATTACATAAAATCTTCAAATTGTTGAGATTACTTGTCTGTATTTTTAAAGCAGATGATGAGCTGGTTTTAGAAAGAAAAAGCTTGATATGTTTTTTCTTTTTTATTGGAAAACTTAAGTTTGGCCGACCAATAGCGCACGTATTTGGTTTCGGTTTTTTAAAAAACCCTTGGAGATGAGTTGTCGCTCCATTGTCGCAGTTCCCCGCTGGGATGTAGAATAGCTTGATGTAAACGAAGGGTTTGGACGTTGACATTTCTCAATATATTGAATTGGTGTTACGAAACTAGACAAGAATATTACATAAAATCTTCAAATTGTTGAGATTACTTCATAAAATCTTCAAATTGTTGAAATTACTACCCTCTATAACAAAATTATTTTTTTAAATGCCTTGAAGATGGTTTTTTAAAAAACCGAAACCAAATACATGCTCTATTGGTCGGCCAAACTTAAGTTTTCCAATAAAAAGAAAAAACATATCAAGCTTTTTCTTTCTAAAACCAGCCCATCATCTGCTTTAAAAACACAGACAAGTAATCTCAACAATTTGAAGATTTTTATAATTATTGTATGTACAGTGAGAGACAATATTAAGCGCCACCCATGACTTTTCTACTTGTGATTATTTCATTGTTTTTAAAAAAATATTATATATTTTTTAATGGAAACTTTCATGGATCAAAGCTAGAATATTTCCAATAAAGATTTTCATTTTCTTTTATAAAAACAAGGAAATAATCACAAATAGAAAACGCATGGGTGGGACTTAATATTGTCCCTCACTGTACAAAATTTGCATTCTTCGTTCCATTGACAATTTCGGCTTTACTGAAAACACGCCATCATAAGTCCACTTATCGAGAGTATGAAATCATCAAAACAATTTTGTACTGTTAAACTTGGCGCATTGTATTCAAGCTGAGAGCATTGCTTTGTTTATTATACAAATAATTTATGTATAATACACACAAACTGACAACTCCACATGATTGAATGCTTTGTTATTTGAGTTCATACTCTCGAAATATTGAACTGATGATGGCGTTATTTAATTAAAGCCTAAACTGTTTGCTAAACAGAGAGTTTCATTTTGTGGAGACTAACTATTTGGCAAATGAATTATTTGAATGTGACAATTCAAACACTATGGGTAGATTCTTTTTTACTAACAAAATGTTTTGTCATTTGTTTCATGAATAGATTCTATTAATTTTAATAGAATTTGACAGTTTTATTTAAGATTTTTTCTTTGTTTACTTTCCTACTGTTACTTCAAATTTAAAATATTTCTAAATTTAGGAGCTTTGATTAAAATTTTTATTTAATCACCAAAATCTTGTCAGCTTTCGCTTCGCTGATTCCTTTTATTCCCAATAATTGTTTTTTCGGTGCAAATGCCACTGACTCGATCGTATGAAATCCGGCCTCTTCGAGTTTCTTTATGTCTCCAGCGCTAATTCCAGCTGCCTGAAATACAAACATTCAATTCGAATTTATTAAATTAAATAGAAACAATAAAGAATAATGAATAAAAAGAATAAACTTTGTTCATACCTCCAGACCACTGATGAGTTGAGGTCCAAAGTCATCTTGATCCTCGGTTTGCTCTTTTTGTTCGTTTCTTGCTGAAGCCTGAGCCATTTGACAACGACAAAAAATTAATAAAACACCAAAAAAATGTATTTAAAATAAAATAATTATAATCTCATTCAATGACATGTTATATTCAACTTGGTATTCAACTGTCATTCAATAAACGAGTTAAAACATGTCGGAAAAATTAGCGCCAAATTGGGCGCGTTCAGAAATTTTACAAGACAAAAGATTAATTTAACTTTTAAATTTAAAATTAAATTATCTATATAAAAATTAATAGTATTTTATTTAATTAATATTTATAGAAAAATAAATTTTTTAAATTTAAAATGAATAATTACATAACTTTGTGAAAGCTCTTTATGGGAAAATCTTTAAAGGCGCGTGACGTCAGAAACGTCATTCATTATTGGCGGAGCAAGCAAGATGGCAACATCAAGGAAAATCCCAAAAAACGATGCTTTTTCAGCCATTTTATTTGATCTTGATAATACTTTAATTCGTACAAGAAAAGGGGACTCCTTGGCTTGTGAAAAGGTATTTATTGTGTTTCTTTAAATGGATAATTTTTTTGACATTATTGTTTGAGTGTGTTGGCTGGCGTTTGAATTTTATAAACGTGTGACCTTTTCTAGTTTCTTGATTCTTAAAATAGTAATGATCTTGAATATGCGGGTACTGAACTCATACTGGAAACTCTAGACACATCCCCGATATAGACTTTAAGAGGGGGTGATCATTTTCAAAAATAGAACTCTTGGCTCTTGGAATATTTCCTTCCCTCCTGTTAGCTATTAACTTTTAAACAGACACTAATCGTACGTGCATTCGAACACACTTCTTTCAATTCGCAATGGGTGATATTCCGGAAAATGTTAAAAAGTGCGTGGCTATTTTACAAGTATCAAAAACGGACAATGAAAAATTTGCCGCTCTTTTTATGGTGACAAAACTTGTGAAAGCAGCCGATTGTAATACAAAATGTAAAAAACTTATTTTTGAAGCGATCGGTTCAAAATTTTTACAACGTTTGTTATTAAGCGATGAAGTTCCAGCTGATTGCCCGCCCTTGGTCTACAAATCCGTTGCCCTCTCGGTATTGTCGAGTTTATGTGCCGAACCTGAAATTGCCATTCACCCTGAGATGTTGGCCAACATCCCCGCATTTTTGGCTATTGTTCAACAAGCCGATGATGAAGATTTAGATGATAATCTTATCGTAGTCAACGAGGCGTATGAATGTCTTCATTATATTGCAGCAAATGATGCTGGACAACAAGCCCTCCTCGATTTGGGTGCGATTAATTCCATGTGCGAAATCTATGCCCAGCAGAGTTTCCAAACAGACGAAGCACTCAGTATACTTGTCCAATTGGTGAGTCGTTTCGGAGTGAAATCTTGGGATCCAGAGAATCCCAAGCCTTTCCATGCTATTATGAATAAAATCTCTCTCGATTTCGAAACCGACCATAGCGAGCGCAAATTCGAATTGGCCTCAACACTCCATGCTCTTCTTATTTCTTGTTGCAAGGATGTGATAAGTCGCACCGCCAGCGACGAATCATGGCCTACAAGTATCTACAAAGGATTGGTGGATGTTTTAACCAGCCGAATTGGCAAACAACAAAGAGATCCGGCAATTAAATTGGCATCTGCAATGGTCGAGATCTGCGGCTGTGAATGGTGTCTCTGCGACGAAGAGAAACCCAAACAATTCTTCTTGCTTTTGGTGCAATTGTCATCTGTTGAAATTCGCATGCAACTTGAAGATCGTTCGCTAACACAAATCATGGCCAACGCTGAGCTGATTATTTCATGCTTTATTGTTTTGGAGAATTCGATTGTTTTTATGGCTGCAGATGGACTAGATCTCGAACAAAGAGAGAAACAGCAAATATACACAGCTCTTAAAGGCGCTTTTTCGGCTATTATTGGACTTTTAACAAAGATTTCAAATGAAAAAGATAAAGTCCAACTTGGAGTTCCTGAGAAAGTTTTTATCGTAGCGATGATTCGGGCTTTATCATCATGGCTTGCTCAAGAGACGTCAGCAATGCGAAATGCCATTTACGCCCTTTTTGCCTTATATACTTTCAGTCGCCAATGAAACATTTTATGCTTATAGAGCAAGAAAAATCGCTGAGAAAACTGGCACTGCCACGACCACTCCTGATCCACTGAGCCAAGCAGACACTTTACGAGTCATGTTACCGGCTTTATGTCATCTCACCGTCGAAGAGCAAGCTCGAAAAATTTTAATAGAGAATAAACAAGATGAAGTTTTATTTGAAAATTTCTCCTATCACTGGTCGGTTGTGCATTATGTGAGGCCGCCTATTCCGAAATCGGAAAGAGGAAAAGCCCCAAAAGCGGCACCAGAATTGTCAACTAAAATGCTTGAATCGATGCAAGATTCGCGCACCGCGATGGTCAGCCTGTGCAACATTTTTATGAACATCACCGTGCTTGAAGGCCCAATGGTTGAACAAAGCAATCTCTACGCCTCTCTTTTGAAATTCATCTTCAACAATCTCCCCGAATTGAAAAATATTCCTGAAAATTTGGTTTTGCACGGCAATCTAGCAGTCTTGGGGCTTTTATTATTAAAACAACAATCGAAACGCGTGAAGAAGAATGATTTCTCGATATGCCGTTATGTCCAAGCAACAATTCGATTTTTATGGGATGCCTTTAACGTTGACGAATCGAGCGATATTTCAAGTTTAGTCGTTTCAATGGCGTATAAAAAATATTGGATGGAATTGATGGAGCTCTGGTTCTTGGGCATGCAGACGATGAGCGCGGTGCTCACCCTCGTCCCATGGGTATCTGAATTTGCGATTGAGAGCGGGTGGGCTCAAGGTATTATCGATACCCTTCATCGAGTCAAGATGGGAGGCCTACCGTCAAATACAAAATCCGCCTACGAAGATTTCCTATGCCATCTTGTCGACGCTAATAATATTGTTTCTAGTGTTTTGAAAGAACGTGATGCCCTCACTGTGTGCCGTACCCATCGGTTTATGGAACTAGGAAAACGACTTTTCGGTGATTAAAAAAGGTGCAAGTGGGGAGAATGGATGGGGTCACATGTTTTGCCAACTCAAACACAAACTTGAACAATATTTTTTTTTTTTAACTTTTTATTGCATATATAATTATTATTATAATATTATTTTTTTATTTATATATATGTTTTCAGTTAGCAGGAATGTTTGTTTAGAATGTTGTTTCAACTAAATGTAAAAGTCTCGCTGGAGCCGTGTGCTGGGCCCGAATCACTCCCTGTGTGTGTTTTAAGAGAGGTTGATGGTGTAATAGGTGGAGTGTTTCGGGCCCAGTAGCAGGGGCCCCCTTTTGCGAACCTGTTCATGTTTTGGTGTGCTTGCAGTGTTGCGCGCGCGGTTTGCTCGCCGCCGCGCCCCCAGGCCCCCAAGGCCCCCAGGATCCCCCGTGACACGCGTTCTCTGACAGGTATAACACCCGTCATCACCGACCCCCTCTCTATCTCTCTCTCTCTCTCTTTCTTTCACACACACTCTCTCTATCTCTCTCTTAATTCCTATACTTAAAACAATCCCTTTCTTTTTACACATACATGGAAATCTTTTTTTTTTTTTGTTGGATCAAAGCTCAAATTCGAATCAATAACGTGAAATAGCTAAATTTAATCAATAAAAATCACATGTACATCTTATATAATTTTTAATAAAAAAATTTATATTTAAAAGCTAATTTCCTTTGACGTTAGTTTCTTGGATGATTATATAAATGGTTTTTATTAAAAAAAAAAAAATCCGAATTGCTTGCGTGAATTCTATCTATAAAGTAGCATCGACAAATTTTCGACTCTGCATTCCCTATGAGGGGACTTTGTAAATGATGATGTCAGAAAAAAAATCTGTTGACACAAAAGATTTTTTTTTTTTTCATAAGATCTAAAATTTGAATTGCGATTTAGACAAAAAAAAACGGAATGCTAATTTTATTATATATATATATATATATATTAGGGTGGCCCTTATTTTGGACTTTTTCTACGATAGTCCTAAATTAGGTTCCAAATATATATATATATGCCAAATTTCAAATCTTAATATTACCATTAACCCGGCCCCCACGGCAGCCAAAGTTTTAAATGTGAAAAGTTCTTTTCTTTTTAAACTCATCAACGGAACAACCTCTTGGTAAGACCCTAACATATTATAGGAAATTTAACGCTCTACAACATCGAGGTCAAAGTTGAAGTTATAGTTAATTTCATGGTTTTTTTCTTCAAATTTGACCTCGAATGACTTTGGATCCAGTAGAGTAACCCACGAATCATAGTAGACCTTTTTTTGAAGAACATTAAATTTCCTATAAGAATATGTTATGGTCTTACCAAGAGGTTGTTCCGTTGAAGAGTTAACAAAATTTTAAAAACAAAAAACTTTCCATTTAAAACTTTGGCTGCCGTGGGGCCCGGGTAAATATTAATATTAAGAGCTGAAATTTGGCAGGAGTAAAAAAATATATTTTGAGCCGATTCAGGACTATCGTCGAAAAAAATTCGAAAAAGTCCAAATTAAGGACCACCATAATATATATATATTTCTTAGTTTTCGATTATTATTATTATTATTATTATTAGAAATAAAAGACTTTTTGCCATTAATTGTGATTTATAATTTAGTAATTAATTTTTCGGTATCATTGGTAACAACAAATTACTAAATTAGTTAGTGACGATTCTTCTTCTTCCTAATCTTTTCATCCTGTCGTATCCATCTCCCTCCTTCCTTTTTCTCCTTCTTCTCCCTTTCTTACACTGTCCTACCATTCCTTGTATATCTTTCATTAGACAATTACTTCTCACTGTGTGACATATCCAGTTTCTTTTCCTCAGAATAATATTCCCCTCCCTTCCCTCATTAATTCCTCACCTTGTCCGACCATTTAATATCCAAAAATTAAAAGCCTCATTCCTTACCTTATCTCTCTTTAGCCATGTTCACACTCCAAACCAAACACTTGACCAATCTTATCCTTCATTTTACTGCTCAAAACCCTCTTTCTTTTAAATGACTCCTTTTGCCATTGCGATTCTTGTCTTGATCTCACAATTAATGGCAAAAATGTCTGTTATTTCTAATAATTGAATTATTCATTTTTCATCAAACAAAATAATTTTGTTAAAAAACTGTTTTACTTTAAAAAAAAAAAAACGTCCATAATTACAAAAGCGGTGATTTAGTTCAAAAATTAAAAAAAAAAATGATTTTATTTCACCTGGAACCTCTCGCCAATCAGTTTCGGCTTTATATATATATATATCGCTCATTTCCTGCAAGTGTCATAACTCAAAATTTCTATTTTTTCAGGAGATCAAAAAAAAAAATATATATATATATATATATATATAATTGTAACACTTTTATATAAAAATTCAAATTAAAATTGGTAACTATACAAATTAATTCTTTATTATCAAGAATATATTGTAAATGGTACACCTTCCACAAAGCTTCTTGTTAAATGAAATATTATTTTGAAATCAACAAAGAAGTTTAAAAAAAAGGTTAAACAAAAAAAACTTGATATTTTGCTGCGACTATGAAAAGCTCAGATATGTGCCTCAGCCAGATAATAATTTTTGTCTTACTGCGCCAATAACTTAATAAGGGAGATTTTTGAATTAGGACGATATTGCAGCAAATGAGCGATATATATATATATATAATAGAAAAGGAGAAGATAACAACTTCATTCGTCTAAAATGATTGAATTTATTGATTCTTCTTTAGATGTGCCACCGAACCAATAGGTCAGGTGAAATAAAATTTATTTTTTTTCCCGAATCAACTCTACGACCTAGATAAGTGAACTAAATAAAATTCAAATTCTAATTTTTGGCTTAGACCCACTTTCATAATTATGGGCACATGTATCTTACCAAAATTGACTTTTTTTATATAATTTATAATTAAGAAAGTTGTTTGTTGCGTAAATGATTAAATAATTTAATAAAAATCTTATCTCAATATATATATAGTCTAGAATAGAACGGCACTTGACACTAAAGGGATTAAAAACCAACGAACTCTCTTTTTTTTTTTTAACGAGATAATTTTAGCCGCATCGGATAAACATTGATCTCTTCTAAATTTGAGATTCCTTCCAATTTGAGCTTTGAACGTAAAAAAACATTCACTTCTATTTTTAATTTACACAATAATTACAAAAATGTTTTTTTTTTTTTTAATATATATATATTTTTTTATAAAAATTATTCCTTCTGAAATGAAATTAGTGTCTGAATAATTAAAAATTATTTCACATACAATAAATTTCATAAAAAAAAAATAATAGAAATTAAATTAATATTTATAACAATTAACTTTTTTAACAATAGGTAAAATTGTTATCAATTTTTTAAAATTTTATTCAAACTGGCAGCAAAAGCCTTTCGAACAGCATTAATCGGAATCATCGATTGATTTAAAAGCCAATTTGTTTTATTGCTGGCTAGCTTTCCTTAAAATTTCAAATTGGACACTAATTTTTGGATAGAAGGAATATTAAGTTTGTAAAATTAATAAAAAAAAAAAAAATGTAAATTCATATACGTATGATACATATATTTTTATAAAAGATATATTTAATAAAAAAAAGTAAAATAAAAATAAATGGATTTTTAAGTTATTGGCTCTTGGAAAAAAAAAAAAATTCAAAATATATATATAAATTTCTCATTTGCTCGCATTTGCACTTGACTTGTTTCTTTAACCGAGATTATTATTCATTAATAAGCAAAAATAATAATATTTATTTTATTATTAATTGAACCGGAAATTTACTAATCTAAAAGACCCAATAACTTAAAATGATAGTAAAAGTTCATTCACTTGAATAGGCAAATACCAGACAAATGTTTGTTTGTGTTTGTCTAGAGATAAAGTTTAAAGTTTAATTTATTTTTTTTTTTTGTTTTTTTTTTAGAATTAACAAAATTTGTCTATTTTCAGGCGATTCTCAAATTGGCTTGAAAAAATTTAAAAAATATATAAAGCCTCAGGCAGAATAAGGAGTCTGGTATTTCATTTAATTTTTTCAAATGTAATAATTCTTAATTGTTTTTTCTTTTTATCTTTATTTCTTATTCTTATTATCATCTTAATAGTAATAATAATAATAATGTTTTCAGATCTATCAGTGAAAATGAATCTTGAGTCAAAATAATTTTTTTTTTTATTTTTACCATAATTTAATTTAATTGATTTTCACTGATTTATGTTTTTAAGTATTGTGTGTTTTTTTTTTTTTTAATTATTTTGTAATTAATTCCGTTTCAGAAAAAAATTAAAATAAATTTAATTAAATGAAAAAACAGAGAAATTTCAAAGTTTTTTTCAAGTCTAATTTAATCAAAAATAAATTTAAAAAAGCATTTCATTTGATCTTTTTGATTAGACTTCTCTCTTCTTTGAAAATCTCTAAAATAATTCTAGTTTTTTGCTTTATATATATATATATATATATAATTAATTAATTAATTTTTGTATAAGATTTTATAAAAAAAAACATGCTAATAATAATAAAAAAGCAAAAAATATATATGAAGAGAAAAGATTTTGTTTTTTTGATTGGGAAGGGGTGTGTCCCGCAGTTGGCCGAGTGTTTACCCGAGTTGCTGCACATACCACGGGAACGTGCACTACGCGCCTGTCAAGCTTATCTACGCGCATTTCGGCTCTGCCCTGATAACTGCGAAGAGAGCCTGGACCAATGGAGGCTGCGTTTGTGGGAACGCGCGCTCGGCGACGCCCTAGCGCATCGTGCCAGTGAGTCTTCCTACCTCTTGCATCCTCTCACCCACTCACCTCCATCATCTCACACACACAAGTGCAAAAAGCATGATGAATCCAATCAAATGATCATCCATAGAATATTTATAGTTTCTTCCCACCTTTAAAAAAATATCATTCATTAATTTATATATAGATTTTGGCACTTGAAAGTATTTCATTTCTAATTATTCTTGATGAACATTATAATTATTATCGAACCCTGGACACTCGCCCTCGTTTTTATTAAAAATCTTTAAATATAAATATGAAGAGAGGCGGCCAATAAACTTTGGATTCCTGAGTTCAAGGCATTCAATACAAATTCCACCTTATGATAAAATATTTCATCATTTATTAGATTTCTAGGTAAATTATTTTTTGTTCAACTCCACTCGCTGTTTGTTGACTATTTTAGTGGGGGCGTCAAATTTATGATATCTAATAAAATAAACAAATGGTTCCAGATTTTCATTAAAGCTGAATCATATCATATTTATAACAAACATTTTCTCGTCACGGAAAGTAAAAATAGCTTTATTTTAAAGACATCATTTTTTATTAAACTCACTTTTTCCTCCAACTAATAAAATTTTCTTTTAAATTGTTATTTAAACAAAAGACGATGTTATCCGCATTTTTTTAATTATTAAAAAGGTGAGATAGAATGCAAAACAAAGTTTGGCTTTCACAATCATAGATGTTTACAAAAATAAAAGAACAAGGGATTTCATTTTTAGAATATTTTATAAATATTCTCATTAAATAACGATAAAGACTAATTAAACCCGAGAAAATTTATCTCTTACATATATACTCGCTTGTGGAGATCTTCCAAAAAATAGTAATGGAGTAACAATATTAAAGTACGCTCCATGGATTTTTTATGTGATTATTTCATTGTTTAAAAAAAAAAATCTATTGGAATTGCTCTTTTTTAAAAAACAATGCAATAATCACATGATAAAAACACACAAAATTGTCCATAAATGTTTTTAAAAAAATTTCATTTAGTTAATTTAAAATAAAAAAATTTTAGATTTGAGGTGCAAATTGTGGCTGTAGCTCTATAGCAGCGGTTCCCAGCCTTTTTTGATCTGGAGCGCACTTTTAAAAAAATGTTGAGGCCCAGTGTATATATAAATGTGTGCGTGTATGTGTGAATAAAATGGGTTGGTACTCTTAAAATTTAAAACAAAAGTGTGCAAGAAGGATTTGCTTTAAACAAATAATTGCTTTAAAAAAAAATTGATTATTATTTTATCTTTATTTTAATAATTTTTAATCTTTACTTAGACACCCGCGGCCCGCAGGTTGGGAACAGCTGCTCCATATTAAAGGAAGTATGGAGGCAGAGGTAGCCAAGAAGCCTCGGAACGCATTACCAATCAGCTGGAGACGTTTCGGTCCATTTATTATGTACAGTGAGGGACAATTTTAAGTCTCTCTCAAGCGTTTTCTACTTGTGGTTATTTGTTTTTAAAAAACATTATATATTTTTTAATGGAAACTGATGGTTCATACCTAGAAAATTTCCAATAAAGATTTTCATTTTCTTTTATAAAAACAAAGAAATGATCACAAGTAGAAAACGCATGGCTGGAACTTAAATTTGGCGTTCACTGTACTATCCTCAGTCCATTAATTGGTGTATATTTTGCTCAGAATAACATACATCATTTCGTAAATAGTATAGTATTATATATATATAGAGAGATAATGATAGCAATGCTTACCGATGCGAGTTTCAAATATATCTAAACTCTTAGAAAAATATACTTAATTTACTATATGCTTAAATTAATGGAATGAGGATGGTACAGTGAGGGACAATATTAAGTCTCACCCATGCGTTTTTCACTTGTGATTATTTCTTTGTTTTTATAAAAGAAAATGAAAATCTTAATTGGAAGTTGCCTAGGTTTGAATCATGAAAGTTTCCATTAAAAAATATATAATATTTTTTTTAAAAACAATGAAATAATCGCAAGCAGAAAACCCATGTGTGGGACTTAATATTGTCCCTCACTGTACATAATAAATGGACCGAAACGTCTCCAGCTGATTGGTAATGCATTCAATTTTTTTTCTTGGCTGCCTTTGCTTCCATACTTGCTTCACAAATTTAAAATTTGATTAATTTCATACCAATAATTCTTTATCCGAATTATATCTGACTAAAAGATGTGTTTGGAATGTTCTCAAATGTAAGAGTTGATAAGGAACAGCTATAAACTTGATAGCCTTGTTTCTCCTTTTGAAGACAAGCACTTGCTCATCCTCCCATACATTTCATAGGATTCCCTTTCAAACATCTATGCCACTATCCAATATACCACACTACCACTGGCGGACTTCCTCTCCTTTTGTATATTTATTATCTCTCAACATGATTCGGGATTAGCATCTTTATGCAAGTGGTTGAAATTAACTTTTTGATGGAATTTTTTCAAATATACATTTCATATTTTGAATGTGACTTTCTTAACTAAAATTATCGGAACATTCATTATTTTTGGCAGCTGAATCACAATAAATGAAACATCTATGTGGCATCATTAATTACTTTATATCTATATTTAGTATATTTCATCATCACTAAAAAAGGATTATTTGGATGAAACGAACAAGTCGGATTAAGCTTATCTTTATTCAATTTCCAAAGGTTATCTGATTGAGATGATGCATATCAAATTGTTTATCTCTTCTCTATCCATATATATCCATATAAAATATATGATTCAATGAAGAATAGAAATGGCTGTGGTGATGATTGATAAGGAGCTCAATGAGGAAAGGCAGCCAGCATAAATAAAAACTTTTATATTATTTCATCGACGTTTCGGAAACTCGTCGCTCCCATCTTCAGGACATATGGCCATCAAATATTTTTTATTATTAGACAAATTAGAAAAACGAATTTTATAACTACAAGGAGAGAAAGAATTTTATAACTACATTCTGTATATTTTTCTAATTTGTCTAATAATAAAAAATATTTGATGGCCATATGTCCTGAAGATAAAAGCGACGAGCTTCCGAAACGTCGATGAAATAATATAAAAGTTCATTCATTGGACAAAAAATGCAAACAACTTGTATTAATAATACAAGTTGTTTGCATTTTTAACTAATGACAACTCTATTTATATATGGAAAATTTAAATATACTCTTTGAAGGCTGAAGAATGAAGAAGGCAGGGTTGGTCCCAGCCGAAACGTCCCAATAAAGAGTGTTCATTACTAACAAATAGAGGCTCAATTATTTGGCTGCATCCTCTTTCCTATTAAACATATCAGCTACAGCCACGTTCTATTATTCAAATTATTTTTCTCACTATCACTCACTATCAAAGACAAATTCTGTCTGTTTGTAACGCTGACTGCTAAACTACTGGACAGATTTTCATGCAGTTTTTTTTAATGGGTAGAGTATTTTCCGGTGTTGAAGGAGGTAAAAAAAGAAAGAAGGAGATTGATTAGATATATTTTCCGGTGGTGGTTGTAAAGCTATCATTATATGAAATTAGGGGTAGGGGTTCACAATTCCAGAATTGTTCCATTAGAAAGCATTGTGTTCTATTTCTTATGAAAAATTAAAGCTAATTTGAATAATGAAATGATTAAATCTCTCAAATGTAAATTAATAAAAGTTATTACAGTATATAGGCCTAATTAAATTTTCTTTTTTTTTACTAACCACATGGAAATTGAATAGAGAAAATCTAAATAGAGATGTTCAAATCTTTACTTATCAATAATGAACAGTCGTTAAATTGAATCCCAGAATTGGCATTGGCAGCAAAAAAATAGACTTTGGATTCAATTTAAAAACGTTTCGAACGAAGTTTATTCTTTCATCATTCGTCTAAATTGATGTAATATGATACCCAGGGGTAGAAATCTCACGACCAGCTTTGACTTTAATTTCGATGTAAGATAAAAGAATCAATTTTGTCTCGAAATTTGAATTAGCATAGATATCTTTTTACTGCCACTGCCAAACTCTGGAATTTTCCTAATCAATTTCATCTATATAATAAATGTCAATCTTTGCCCTCTTGACGTCAGAACTTTTCTTTTTTTATTTTGATAAGGATAAGAAAATTTTTTATAAAATAAATACCTCTTTATATAAAAATGAATTTTTCTTCATATTTATTATTTATACATCTAATGAAATAAGAAAACGCAAAAAGTAGAAATCCCTGATCGAGCAATTTGATGCCAAGCATAAATTTGCAGATCCGTGGTTCTACGGTCTTTTGATCTTAATTAAATTCTTTATTATATTCCTTTTTGTTGAGTAATCTTTTCGCCTTGTAAAACTTAATCCCATAGTTGCGTTTGTGTGTTTGAATTAGTAGATGTAAATGTGTGATTAAAAACAAGGCGAGGAGGTGGGGCAGAGAGTGAGGATGTGACATGGTTGCTCATATTTCCTAGACGAGGTGTACCTGCTCTGGCTGGAGCTGCGCTACCGCTACTTGGCCCTCAGCTCTGACATCGTCGCTTTGCTTCGCCAGCTTCGGAATTCTCATTTGCTAGCTCTTGTGACAAATGGGCCTTCAGCTGCCCAATGGGAGAAAGTCGAACGTCTCGGCTTACAGCGTCATTTCGACCTTATCCTTGTCTCCGGTGATCTTCCCTGGGAAAAACCTTCTCCTGAAATCTTTAGACATGCATGTCGATTGCTTAACGTTGATTCTCGCAAATGTCTAATGGTTGGTGACAAACTTGAAACGGATATTCTCGGCGGACAGCTTGCTCGACTTGGCGCCACCGTTTGGGTACCATTAACGGGTTCAGCGTCATCATCCAAGTCCATCAATCCTCGTCCTGATTTTATTCTCGGCTCTATACACGACTTACCGAGTGTTGTTAGCAAACGACCAACACCTCGTCTTCGGCCCGATGAACCTGATCTGCAAGATACTAGCAGCAACGCGAGCGACGGCAGCTGATGCTTCCTCACTAACAATTTATTATTTATCATTATGTAGATTCTAATAGATCTATTCAATAGAAGGAGGTAGCGTTTATCAAATGGACAGGTTATAATTTGTTCAAAAAAACAAAAAGAAATTATGTATATATACTTGATATTGTATATATATAAAATGTAAATTGGAAATTCATTTTTTTAAACATTTTGATCTGACAAAAAAAAAAATTAAAATTCATAATTTAAATTAGAAGTAAATAATTTTTATTTCTATAACTTGTCTATTTGAATACTTGCTATTAAATTCCTTTTATTGAGTTTTATATAGAAAATTGAATGTTCATCTGTTAAGTCTAATTATGTTAGACGGGGGGGGGGGGTGAATAGTTATTGCTATTCACACTACATTAAACTTTTCGCTGGTGTCAACTAGTGGAAGATCCATTTTAGAATCAGAAGCGATCTCCCAACAACGGGTTTAAATGCGTTTGTTTAAACTTTTTGCCTTTGAACAAAATAATATATATACTTTTCAAAGTAAGGTAGCTGTAGAATCAAATTATAATTAGAAAAGAGCAGTCAGCCAGTATAGAAGCGACTTTGTAAATAAAACTCGCAATAATTAGGAGTTAATGATAGCATCGGTCTATTCAAAGAAGAAATTAGCATCATCAAAATATATACATGAATTATATATTACACTGTACAACGAGCTTATTTGCAGAGTTGTCATGTGTATTACAAATGGTGATTGCATATAAAATGTATAATCTTTATCATATACTGTATAAATAAATTTATTTACAACCCACTTAGAGGCACCAGTCCTCGGTGGCTAGGTCCAAACAATCACACTACAAATTTATAACAGAAAAAAAAAAAATACTGTACATGCCCATTAACAAACAATATGTTCATACATTTCCATAAAAAAAAAACATAACTGCAAGCCACGAGGCAAGAAGTAAACGCCGCATTAGCCAAATCAGTTCCAGATCCTACATACGAATGTAAACCTACATTCTTCAAGAATCTTGAGTCATTCGCAAATTTTCTAAAATTCAATTAAAAAGAGCGGCAAAAGTCGATGATAATCCCATCAAGAAGCCACCAGAGCTTACAATTGTCTAAATTCCCATCATTTTGATTTTTGTATAAACAACGCTGTATACATTTTTCATTTTTTACTCAATCAAAATTTGTATATACAGAATTTAATGAAAATTTCTTTTGACAACTTTTCACATTAACTCGATTCATATTGCATATATAATTACTATGTATTCTAACATAGGCGCCGGAACTGGGGGGGGGGGCAAGGGTACATACATACATAAAAAAATTTAAAAGAGTAAGAAATTCATTTTTTTCCAAAAATTTTTGATAAAATCACTAGCAAATTTTTTAAAATTTTAATTTTATTAAAATTTTGATTTTATTTAAAATTTTTAAAGCTTTAAAGTAGATTTGTTTTTGTTTTATACTATGTGAATATATTAAATTATTTTAATTTTCTAAAAAAAATTTTTTTGCCCCCCCCCCTGATTCAAATTCGTTCCGACGCCCCTGTATTCTAATATCTTGAATTTTACTAATAATATCTTATGATTCAATGCTCGTTTCAGCTTTGATGACGTCGATGATGGAATTATTTCATTAAAGCCAAAACTTCAATTTATTGAGAGTTTTATTTAGTGGCTGACTTTTCTTTTAAAATTATATTATATTAAAAAAAAAAATTTCATGCGGAGAGGATGAATCTTCTAAAATGAGTTGTATCCTCCCTCCCCCCTCGGCAAAAAATATTCCCCCTTAACGAAAAAGCGAAAGTAAAAATATCACTTTTCTGAGAGGCGAATCGAGGGCGATCCTCTGATTTCTACCATTAGGGAAAAATTACGCGCAATTCTACATTAATTAGACTTAACATTAAAGAAAAAAAAACTATTTTTTAAAAAGATATATTTTTTTAAATAAAAAATTATTAAATTAACAAAAAAATAGAGTAGGATGAAATTTTTATAAATTATAAAACTATAAAGTGAAATGTTTGTGTTTATTTCCAAAAAAATTTTTAATTTTATCCTGTTAGGGTTACCATAAATCCATTGTTTTTGTTATATAAATATAGGCCTTATGAACTTTAATTTTATTGCTAGACATACAGTATAAAGAACTAGGTTTTCAATCTGAAAAACAATTAATTTAAAATACTAGTCATTTATATTTTTGTTTCTTCTTTTTTATGCTCCAAAAGAATCTGAAATCAAATTTTTTGCTACAAATTATAAATTACAGTAACAAATCGAGTTTGTTGAAAGCTTGTTTTTTATTTTCATTTATTGAATTCCATAGATTTAATTTATTTAGAAAAAAAGAGAAAAAAGCTAATTGATTTTTCCTTTATTGATTGCCCTTTTTGGTCCTGATTGAGTGAATGGGCCAGATCTCCTAAACGGCAATCAATAAATGAAAAATCAACCAACCAACTTCATTCTTTATATTTCAATTCCTAAAATCCTAAATAAATCTATCCAGACAACAACTTTCCAAAATATGAGTGGTTCAAAGCAAAAGGGAATTAAGTCCAAAAGTAAACAATCTTCTTATTTTTCCCTTTTTGGATAGTAAATTCTGGTAGCTATTCGGTGTAATAATGTACCATGTCCGAATTTCATTAGCTAATCTTCCAGAGTGCAGCAGTTCCTTAACGCAAAGAAAAAAAATCCAAAATATAAATATAAAATTTAAAATGTGTACTTACTGTTAGATAAAGTATAATTTAAGTTCTTAATGATTGCTTAGATGTAAAATAAAATATTTTAAGAGGAATTAGATATAAGGCTTGAACTTTGATTCATTTCAAACTTGGTTCACTTTTGCTCTGAAACCCTCATATATATAGATACCTCAAAAGAAAATGATTTTTTATTAATTATTTTAAATAAAAATTTTTTTTATTTTTAAAATGGTAACCCTTCATCTTGAATATTCTATCGCTTTATGAATGAAAAGAGTGAAGCATTTCGATTCATTATTGAGGCCATCTTATTATTTACATACATGTTATTCTTGTACATTTACGTACATCTTTGTCTCCTAAAATTGACTCAAATTGTTTCTTCTTTATCATTCAATCAGAATTGGGCAAAAAAAGATTGAGAATTCAATTGGAATTAACGATCTGCTAAATTAGAATTAGTATTTATTTTAATAAATAAATTAGTTATATATTTCAATTGAATTGGCTATCAATTATTTGAAATAAATAGGGACTTGGTCTAAATGGCCTCAGATTTAAACAAATAAAAATAACTTTCTTTAACGAGCTTAAATAAAATATATTTGCAAACAATGAAATACTTTTTTCATGAATCAATGAATTTTTTTTTTGCACTTTTATTTATAATTGGAAATCAAAAAAATATATATTAACAAAAAAACTTAATTATATAGTGTATCTCAAAAAATAAAAATTATTAATTTATATTTCAAGAAAAATGTTTCATAAACTTGAAGAATATATCAAAATTCCAAAGAAAAATGAACCCGATCTCGTCCTGTTCAATAATCCTTGGTATGATGATGGTAAAATTGCCACTACCCCATTTGAAAAAGCCCAAATCTTTGCTTCTCTCTTCGCGTCCAATTCTACTATTGACGATAAAGCCAATAGTCGCGATCCTCCGACCCAGCATTCCAATAAAATTTCAATGAATAAAATTCATTTTAGGGATAAACTAATTAAAAAGGTTATTAAGGAGCTAGTAATCGACAAATCCCCAGGCCCTGACGGTATTCCCCCCATCGTCATTAAAAAATGTTCCCCTGAATTGGTCCCAATATTATCCAGGTTGTTCAACCTCTCATTTTCCTCGGGAAATTTTCCCGACTCTTGGAAATTGGCAAATATTCAACCCATTCCCAAAAAAGGTGACTCCTCTCTTCCCAGCAACTATCGCCCAATCGCAATAACCTCCATACTATCCAAAATTATGGAAAAAGCCCTCAACATTCAAATTTTAAATCATCTGGAACATTGCGGAATGATGAATGATAGGCAATATGGTTTCAGGCATGCTCGTTCGACTGGGGATATTTTGAGCTTTGTCACACACCTCTGGAACAAAGCCATGGAAATGAAAGGGGAAACTATTGCAGTTGCTCTTGACATTTCGAAGGCTTTCGATCAGGTATGGCATAAAAATCTTTATGCTAAACTTCCATCTTTTGGCCTATCCTCTGAGCTGTGCCAGTGGATCAAGAGCTTTCTAACGGAGCGAAAGATCTCGGTTGTAGTCGACGGTGTGTCTTCTATTCCGCATTCAATCAACACAGGTGTTCCCCAGGGTTCTGTCCTCTCTCCCACCCTATTCCTTATGTACATTAACGATCTCATGGGAGTAACCTCCAACCCAATTCATTGCTTTGCTGATGACAGTACCCTGCACTCAGTCAGGACTGGTGAAACCTCATCCACTGGTCGTCTGGGGGCTGTGTCGTCGATAAATGATGATCTTGGTCTCTTGGAGGATTGGGGAAACCTCAATCAAGTAAAATTCAATTCCCAAAAAACCCAATGTTGTTTAATTTCTAGACAAAAAAATAGGATTTGCCCTCCCCTTATTTACAGCAATAATAGTCTCGAGTTCAAAGATTCATTTTCTGTTCTGGGAGTGACAGTTAGATCTGATCTCTCCTGGAGCAACCACATCTCTTCTGTGGTTAAATCTACCGCAAGGAAATTGGGTTTCCTATTCAAAACGAAGCGTTACTTTTCCTCCCAACAACTCCTAATCCTCTATAAAGCCCAAATTCGGCCGTGTCTTGAATATTGTTCCAACCTTTGGCGAGGGGCGTCGAAAGACGCTCTCTCCTCCTTGGAAGCCATACAGAGGCGTGCAATTAGACTGATAGGTGATTCTACCCTTACTGCATCCTTACAGTCACTAGATCATAGAAGAAGAGTATCTGCACTATCTCTCTTCTACAGGTATTACCATGGTCAATGCTCTGCCGAATTAAAATCAATTATCCCACCCAATGCAACATATTCACGGAACACAAGAGAGGCATCTTCCCAGCATCCCTATGCTGTTCAGATCACGACTAACAGAACAAACCAATTTCATTCTTCCTTTGTCCCCATGACCTCCCGTGATTGGAACAAGCTCCCTGCGTCTATCTTCCCCAAAACCTACAATCTTCAGACTTTCAAGACTAACCTCAACAGGCATCTTCTCAGTTCCCGCAGTTGAGTTTCCCCTTTATGCTTCTCCTTTTGTTTTTATTTTCTTCCTGGCTGCATGTGACTATTGGTCATTATAGGTCTTCGGACCTTATGCACCCATTCCAAAAAAAAAAAAAAAAAAAAAAATTTTAGTGATTATAAAACAACACCATTGTAAACAAATATAATACTTGTAATATTTTCTTTCTCTATTAGATAAAATGGACCCCTTAGCAAGAATATTAATTAAAAATTTCCATGTCTTTTAAAAGATTCCTTAGAATATCAAAACTATTTTTTGAGATATTCTCTATAATTCATGGCGGTCGAGTTGGTCAACTAAAAAATATTTATTTTATTTTTTTATATCAGATCTCGGTACATGTCTTATAATTTTTTTTTAATTGACAATTTATTGACCAGATTTGCCTTTAAAAATTGTAGTTCAATTTTTTAAGCGTCTTCCAAAACATGGTGCGCAAATTATTAAGAAATTATTGTAATTTAGATGGCTTTAATAAAGAAACGAAGAGCTGCTTTTATTAGCCATATATATATAATACCAGTGTATATAAAGTAAAGAGCAGAAATATTTCAATTTTTATTTTTTATTAAATGAGTAATTTGCCAAAGCATTTGATTTAGAAATTATAAATAAAGAAATATATATATATATATAGTGTGCTTTTTTTGTTACAGTAACATTCAGTTGAAGTGTAAATACTGAAGATATAAGAATTAATACAGCATAAATTCTATTAAAAAAAGTGAATCAACATCAGGAATTGTTTTGAGGCTCTTTCAGGCATCTTGACATAAATTTAAGTTCGGACCATTTGGACTTGATGTTTTTATTAGTATAAATATTCATATCTGGTGGGTGTTCAATATTTCTGCTCTATGGGACTATCCATCACTTTCAATTTAAGGTCTTTTTCAAAATCTAAGACCATTTAGACCCCATGCCTAATTATTTCAAATGATTATTAGTAGAGGAGCCAATTTCGGCCTTACTTGTCACAAAGATTCTTGGTGGCTGTTATTTTTCTCATTCTCTATTTAACAAAACATATATTTATTTATAATAATATAATATCATAGAAAAAATATTTTTTTCTTTGGCTTTAAATATTAATTTGTTTACGAGAATTGAGTTCTCTCAAAAAGAACATTACGTCTCAAAGCAAAAATAAATTTGGCCAATGGAAAACAAAAAAAAAACTGTGTTGCTTTAAGCGATGCCAATGGATGGATGGCCCCGAAGAATCAGCATGTTGAACCTCCCCCGGTAACCATCAGTATTATTAATTAAATATATATATATATATATATATATAATTTAAAACCCTAATGGCCTCTGCAGCCGAAAAGGGTAATTTAAAAAAAAAATTAAACAATGCAGATAAATAAAACAACAATAGGATCAAATTTTTTCAACAAAATACAAAGCTGACTGGATGCCCTTCAAAATATTCCTAATAGCCTGTTCCAATTCAACACGCACAATAACTGCACATTGAACGAATTTAAATAAATATGAGTTAGTAATTTGTCAAAAAAAATTTGTTTAAAAAAGGTATTTTAATTATCTTGGCAAATCCCTCAATATATCAAATTTAATTTTATTATTCAAATTATTTTATGGAATAATTTTGCTTCTTTACTCTATATAAATATTTCTAACCTTATATTTAAAAAAAAAAGAAGAAAAAAGTATTATAACACATTTAAAAGTATTATTGCATTAAGTTACCAAAATTCGAATATATATATATTTTGTGTTCTCATGTTTAAATGTTCCTCATTTAGTTTTTATATGATTAAAAAAAAAGTCGAAGAGAAAGAATAAAGGAAACTATTAGTATTAATAATAAATAGATCACAATATTTTTATATATATACATTTTAAAATAAGCAATCTCCTTGTAATTCTAGTCTTTAAACTAGTATTACATTTAAAAATCATATTTTTATTATTTCAGAAGTTCTGTAAATAATAATAATCTCTTGATGTTTAATAATTAAGAATTTTTTTTCTCCTAAATAATCTTTCACTTTGCCATCAACGAGCCAAAAATGTATTTAAAAAAATAGAACCCAATAAAATATTCCTCATGAAACTGAGATTTTTTTTTCCTTTTCTAAAGTTAATTCCGGCTACAGCCTGATACAGAGACATAAGACGAAAGATTCATATCAACATGTTAAAAACCTCAGGTTATTAAGCAGAATGAATTATTTCAAATTAAAGAGACTTTGATTTGAGTTCGCTTAAAAGTCATGCAAATTTAGGTTTTATTATGCATTGCCAGCACCCTGAAACAAGAAGATGACGTCTGTAGGTGCGACTAGACAACTACATAGTCGATATAAATTTTTACCTGGAAATTAATGCAATTTTTACAGGTCAATTTGAGGGAAATCTATCCAAAGTTTCGACCCTCTCTAACGTGGAAAGGGGTCAAAAACTTTGGAATTTTTCAGTTTTTCGCTTATATCGGATATCTCATAAACTAAGCATGTTCTGTGTACCATAGCTCCCCCTCCAGAGGCAAATCCTGGTTACGCCACTGGATAATAAATAGTATATTATAATTTATCACTAATAATAATAAATTAAAAATTCATTAAAATTATTAATCATATTTTCAACTCTATTTAATTAAACTCTTTAGTTATCTCAATCAGAATAGGTCAGTCGCAAGGTTTTTCTCATTTAAATTACTATGGAGAAAGAAAAACCCAAAAAATTAAGTAGTAATACATTTTTTAATGCTTAATGTGGCCTTTGTATCCAAATTTTCGTTATTTTGGCATAAATCTCGATCCAATTGGCTTACCGCCACCTCTTTTAGACTAATAAAGGAAAAGGAAAGAGTATTTCCCCTTAAAAAGTTGCCCCATCCCGAATGCCGTATTCTTCACTTTAGTCCAAAAATTTTTCACTTGTGCGCCGCTTGTTAAATCAGTAGAGGGACAGATATTAGGGTCTGCTCTAACACACTACTGTAAGCAACAAAGCCTTTAAGGCCGTGGAGTCCATTATAGTAAAATATTTTCGAGATTTATATATTTGAATTAGATATTAGTATTCAAAGCATCTCGATTCATCTCGGACTATGCCTAAGCCCCGGAAAAGCTGGAAATCCTGGCAGTAGCGTATCCAGGGGAGCGCTCGCCCTCCCGCCCCAGGCGGAGCAAGCCTTTGGCGCCCCTCGATACCGACATAGGCGCCCTAGCGCATCCGGCTTCCCGGCTTTTTTTTTTTTGAAATTTCATAATAAATACATTTTTTATCACAAATCCGGAGAAAATTTACAAAAAAAGCTCAAACAAAAAGAGGCGCCCCAGTTGAGCTTTACCCCCCCCCCCTCCCCCCCTCAAAGGCTAGTTACGCCGCTGTTAGGCACTCCCCCTAGGACGTGAAAATAAGTTTTTAATCAAAATCGGCCAAAGAGTACTAGTACTTTGCTGATGTACTTTTTCAGTTTTTTTCGATTTTCGTAAAATTCAAAAATCAATTATTTTTTAGATGCTCTTTAAAATGTATATTCTCATTTTGCCGTTGAAATCTTCTGAAGACCACTTTACTCTTGAACTTCATAGGAAAGATAGGAGAAATTTTATATCTTGAATTCTAATATATCGGCGGAAACTAAATATATGTCGACACGAAAAATTCCGGTGTGACAAGCACAGAACACAACTTTCGATTCCTGAAAGTAAGAGAAAGTTGTGTGCTGTGCGACATTCACACCAAATTTTTCAACTTATAATCTACTATAAATTATTTTAATTCTATATTAATTTGTGGAATATAAAAATACATTTATTATTATTATTATTTAATTAATTACTTCTGAGAAACAATGGATGACGTCATTCTCCAAACCGGTCTCGATTGTTTAGAAACAGGTTATTGAAATAATTAAAGAGATGTCATCAAAGTTTGTCAAGATAAATAATCATATACGTATATTCAAATTGCCATATCAAATAAAAAGTTTTTTATTATAATCCATCAAAAAATGAATTATTAATTTTTGAATTGAAAATTTAATTTCTTTTTTCTTTTAATAGTTATATATTTTAATTATAATAAAAAAGAATTATTAATGAATAATATTGGCGGAATCTCTTGATCCTTGGCGGGATAAGCTCACAACAAGAAAGGCTTTGACCAATCAGAAGCCGAGAAAATTGTTACGTCACTCAACAAGCGGTATTTCATGGTCCACTTCTCCTTTATTAGTTGTTATTGAGATAGTGTAGTGTTAACATTGTGTAAGTGTTTGTGATTGTGTGTATATCAAGACAACCCCTTCATTTCATCTCTTCTCATTAAATAGTGAGTAAAATTAAAATTATTTATTTATGGACCATTTATTATAAAAATACAAGTATATTATACGTGTAAATAGAATTTTTTTTTTTATAGAAAACACTTTTTTTCCCATTCACACTCGCATTCACATAGTCTTTTCGGCAACTTAGGCCATATAAGACTTTTTACGATAACCGTTATTATGATTATATAGTATATATTGGTGTCCAGGCATTCTTATTTAAGCCATTTGGTCATTATCCATTATCTATGCATTTGGTATCCAAGTAAATAGAATTTCGAAAAAGGTTAATTAGTTCATCCGAATGACCGCCAGGATGGCGCCACCGTACGATCATTTATTAAATTTACTCTTTGCCCTTGTCATGAGCTTTGAAATTCTCAGAATGTTTAAGAATCTATTAAAATTTACACAAAAGAAGAAAATGAACTTTAATCCTTCATAATAAATGGACCATGTTTAATTAAAATAATAATATTTGCACAAATTCAACAGAAAATTGTTCGTAAAAACGTTTGCTGTTTTGTTTCTTCCGTATCTTATTGCTTTTTTTTATATTATTAGCCCCCTAAAAGCTCGTTTAAAATTTTATTGCTCTTAACAAATTATTATTTTAAAATTTTTTCCCTCTTTTGTGACATTTTTGCCTGATGTTAAACTGAAATAATATTTGAATTCGGCATGAAAAATATTTCTAAAATCTCATAGGGAAAGAAAAAATGTTCATTTTTTTCGACCAGTGAGTGTACAGTGAGGGACAATATTAAGTCCCACCCATGCGTTTTCTACTTGTGATTATTTGATTATTTTTAAAAAAAATATTATATATTTTTTAATGGAAACTTTCATGGTTCAAACCTAGAAAATTTCCAATAAAAATTTTCATTTGCTTTTATAAATACAATGAAATAATCACAAGTAAAAAATGCATGGGTGGGACTTAATATTGTCCCTCACTGTACTTGTATTTTTTCTTTAATGTGTTTTTTTTTCATAATTTCGTTAATAAACAGATTTGCACGAATGAATGATTTTTGGAAAGCTAAAGAACTATAGAATATCGAAAAAATATGTTTTTTGCGTTCAGGGATCAGAAAAATTGTATTAGGGGTGTCCAAAGTAAAAAAAAAAAATTTTCTAAACTTTTAGCCGTTTGCGGCACGTCTAAATGACCTTCGATTGGATTGAAACTTAAAATTTTTATGTATTATTAATATCTGCATATTTTTAAAGGGTGTCGCCTTAAAAAAATCCAGATAATATAAAATTAGAGCCGCTTTAGAGCACATTTTCTATTAAAATTTTATTTTCTCTATAGCTCTAAAATCTGTCGTGATGGGGCAAAACTGATGGCATTTTTGGAATCAGCGCTACCCAAATACCCAAGAATAGCTTCACATACTCAGTCAACAAAATCACTGTTACCCTGTGTTATCAATACAATATTGAAAATACTTTGATAGATACCCCCGGAAAAAATTCTATATACGCCCCTGCTGTGCATATTATTTATATCAATTGGTAACCAAATAGTTTAAATAATTTTTATTAGACTAGCTGCGATTCGAACCCACAAAGATGACGAATATTGGCAAATTTGCATTTATCTCTTGACCATGGGAGGGGTAGAGGGGTATTAGGGGAGAGAGGGGTAATGGCGCTCACTGGGTAATGGCGCTCACCCCTGTAACTCTGTCAAAATAAAACTTAGAAAATCGCCACGGAGCGTGAAATGCAAGGGGAGGGGGTCTCTAACAGGCAACAATGCAAAAGGACAGTCAGCTTGCGTCATGTGACCGTGAAGTGAGTTTCTTCGTTTGAGGCCGCACTGATCTAATTTTCGGTGTCGTGTTTTTTGTCGATAAGTCCAAAATTTTAATGCTTATTAAATTTTTAATTTTACTTTTCTGACAATAAAACTATTCTATTCTGTGATAATGTAATCAATTTTCAACAATTGCAAATGATTTTTTTTTTATTTCAAATTAATTATAAAACTACCGTTTGGGGTAATACCGCTCATCTGAGCGCCATTATCCCTTAGAAAGTTTTTCAGACTGTGAAGATGAAGAGCAGCTTTGTGTCGATGACAGTGATGATGAATTGAATGTGGATGATGTAAATTAGAACAAAAGTATTATTTGCGAAGAAATTGGAAAAAAAATAACGAGTTGTGGTATTGCTGCGCCATCTGTGGAATGTGGGCTCATGCTATGTGTTCAGTGTGGAATTCGCCAGATGGATATATCTGTGATTTAAGTGTCCAAAAATAAAATATTTCTATTTCTAATTTGTGTTACCTCTAATAATAGCAATTAGTTTATATTATAATTATAATAATTGAAGTTGATTTCACATCGAGACTTTACTCTATTTGTTATATTGAAAAAGGCTAATCTTACGTCCAAATGGGAATAATTGATGCTAATTTGTGATTGTAGACTTTACTTTTATTGTATAAGATTGATCTCATAAATATTTCTTTAATTAAAATGTATCTTACATGTTATATTCCAAAAAACATGTTTGAGCGTTATTACCCCATGCCCTGAGCGGCATTACCCAAAGCCAGGGGCAATGCCGCTCAAACATGTTTTTTTAATATTGGTTCACTACTACTAGTAGGTCAAAGATATATGCTTTTGGTGTTAAATTGTTGATTACTCGATAATTAAAGACTTTATTACCCATCTTAATTTGAATTTATAATAAATGATTTAAAAGATACACCATGTTTTCCTTAAGTGAGCGCCATTCCCCCTCTCTCCCCTAATTAATTGATATTAGTAGGTGAGTGACCGCCAAGTTCTTATTGCTTCAGAGCAGCAAAGCATGTTGATTGTAATAAACGATATTGAAATGAAAAGTGGGGTTATGACTGAGAATGTAATCTGCAACTAAATCAACTGGGTCACACACACACACACACTTCATTACCTTTTTTTTTTTTTAAATTATTATTAATAAATAGATGGAGGAAAAAACTAGCTGTCACCTCTTTTGTCTCAGTATGTATTATTCAATAATTTTGAAATTTAGCACACGTGTTTCTGTTTATGTCGATGTTTACCAACGTTTTACTTTTAAAGGCTTTTGATAAACATCTAACACATCGTTTCTCAAATTTTTTTGACCGAAGTTTTAAAAATTTTTCGAGACCCATTGTACAGTGCTGTGTCTGTGTTCACTTTTAAGCATGAAGCAATTGAGCTATGAGGCTGAAATTTTATATATAAGTTAAACACCCCCCGGGTGCGTGAAAATAAGCTTTTAATCAAAATCGGCCAAAAAGTACTAGTACTTTACTGATGTACTTTTTCAGTCTTTTTCGATTTTCTCAAAATTCGCTCTAACGATTCAGGGGCGGATTAATGCAATTTTGTCGGAGTGGGGGGGGGGGGAGGGAGGGCGGTTTTTTTATTTTTTTATTTAAGGACTTTGCCGGCATCTATGGCCATTTAGACCCCTTTCCTATTTATTTAAATTGATTGGCAACAAATTCAATTGAAATTAAAGAGCGGAAATCATAATTTCTTTAGATTACTAGTTTTTATAACGTTTTGAATTTCTTCTCGAGGTCGTCCCTCTCGCCCCCCCCCCCTTTAATCCGCCCTGCTCTTTAAAATGTACCTGGCATATTCTCATTTCGCTTTCAAAATTGTTTGAAGCACACTTTACTCTTGTACTTTATAGGAAAGAGAGGAGAAATGGCTGCCATGATAACAAAATATAAACATTTTCCCATACTTTTACATCTTGAATTCATACATACATAGGCCCTACATGTATTTATATCGGTGGAAACTAAATATATCTCGACACAAAAAATCTGGTGTGACAATGGTGGGACAAGCACAGAACACAACTTTAGGTAAGAGAAATTTGTGTGCTGAGCGTCCAATCACACCAGTTTTTTTTTCTTAGGAAGAATTTGCCTTGATTAAAAAAAAAAAAAATTTGGTGTGACTGGCGCACAGCACACAACTTTCTCTTACCTTCGGTAATCGGAAGTTGTGTACTGTGCTTGTCACACCAGATTTTTTGTGTCGACATGTATTTAGTTCCCGGCAGAGGGAATATTTGAATTCAAATGTAAAATTTATAAGTATGCAGGGGCGCCGGAACGAATTTGAATCAGGGGGGGGGGCAACCTCTTCCTATATGGAGATGATATGATTGCCCTCGGGGCTTGGTGTAGGGGTTAGAGTGCTAACCTCGTATACCGAACGTCGCGGGTTCTGACCTCAGGCAGTCCGATGATTTTATTTAAGGCATTTGGATACCAAATGGCTTAAATAAGAATGCCTGGACCCCAAATAATATATATTCATAACTGTTATCGTCAAAGTCTTAAATGGCCTAAGCCGAAAAGACTGTATGAATGTGTGGGTGCATGTGAGTGTGAATGAGAAAAAAGTGTGAATGTTAAAAAAAAAAAAAAAAAGTGATGTGATTGAAAGGGAAAGAATATAAAAAAAAAAGGTTTAATAAGAGTAATAATAATTAAAAAGAAACATTTGCTTGAATACAATTTTTATTTATATAAATATATATATATATATCAATAATAATATTATTTATAAATCATGGAAATTATTTTTTAATTTTGCCAAAATGTTGAATTCTAAAGTCATTACTATTTATAAATGTAGCCATGATATTTTGGATATCTATTTCATCTACGATTTCTGGATATGTATTTATTATGCATACATGATTTAATCGTTCTTGCGTCATTGTTGAGCGAAGATATGTTTTTATTCTTCTTAACATAGAAAATGAGCGCTCAGCGGTTGCTGATGTGGCCGGGATCACTAAAAGTAGTTTTAGAATATTTCTCAGGTTAGGAAATAATTTTTTTGATTCTTGATTAAGATTTTTGTATTTTATTACAAAATCATTCAAGCATTTAGCTTGAGGAATTAATTCCCTAAAGAAATCAAATTCTCTTTTGACCTTTTCTTCTACAAACTCATATTCTTTTAAAATATCTATAACAGATTGGTCCCAAAAACGGGTTTCTAAAATAACAATTTTTTCGATTTGTAGATATTTTAAAAACCCCGGTTGGGAGAATCTTAATTCAATCTCGTTGATTATCCCATCAATAACTTCATAGAAAGTTTTTCTAAAATATTCTTCTATTGACGTGAACTTGTGTTCAGACTCGTTAGGTTTATATAGAAATTTTTTAGGAATCTCTCGCTTTCTCGGTAACGAGGGCTCCTCAAGATTCATTTCTTTTATTTTTTCTTTACATCCTTCCACATTTCATTAAAAAATTGTTCTGAGCGTTTTTTTTTAAAGATTCTAAAACTAACTCAACAGCTTCCTTTGCCCCAGCTACAGTTTGCGTTTCACTTTGAAGAACATTGCTCAATTGATCAGTTAAAGAAAACATTAGATAACTAAGTCTAATTCCAAAGTATATAGAACCCTTTGATAATTGATCATAAAGTCCCCTGGCTTTGGACCCTATATCATCATTACAAGATGCTAATGAAAATAGAAAGTCCAAAACAGCAGGGTAAGTATTGATAACCCCTGACAATGAAGTATGTCTGATGGTCCAACGGGTTGGGCATAATGGCCGAGGGCCAGTTTTCTCTATTCCATGAGCCTTAGCAATCTCATGAAAATTATGTGATCGTTTTGGTGATTCTTTGACAATAACTCCTATGTCGTTTACCCATTGAAGGCAATCACGTATTAAAGGAATTCTTTTTGAAGAATCCTGCACAGCCAAATTTAGAGAATGAGCTGAACAATGAATAAATAAAGCCATTGGTTGATCTGCCAACACTCTTGATTTGACACCGTTTTTTATTCCGGTCATATTTGATCCTCCGTCATAGCATTGTCCTCGCAAGAGATCCATACTTAAATCAAAACGAATAAGCATGTCTTTTATAATATTATACAATGATTCCCCAGTCATAGAGTGAGTGTCATAGAGACCAAGAAAAAACTCATCAATTTCAAGAGTATCTTCATCTACAGATCTGATCGATATAGAAACTTGTTCTTTTCCCTGTACATCATTGGTTTCATCAACAATGAGAGAATATTCTCCTCTTTTTTTTATTATTTTAATAATTTTACGCAAAATATCATGGGAAATAATTCTCAATATTTCATTCTGAATATCTGAAGAATTATATGATTTTTTGTGTTTTAAAAATAATTTTAATTCTGGAATGTCATTTTCCCTGAGACGTAATAATTGAATGAAATTTCCTTCATTAATATCATGTGCTCTAAATGCAATTCCCTGACGAGCTAAATATAATGCTGAGGTTATTATTGTTTTTAGAGCGATTTGATTTTGTATTTGAACAGATAATGTTTGTTCAGATAATAAGGAAATAATTGGAGTATTTTTCTTCAGTGCTTCTAATTTTATAAATGATTCTTTGTGAAAAGCAGATTTTTCGTGACTTTTTAATTTTATGATAATTTTTTTCCAGTTTTTATACCCATCAATCACTAAGTTTGTTTCATGATTTTTTTCACATTTTACTAATTTTTTTCCTAGCGCTTGGACACATATGAAACAAAAAATACTTTTAGTCATTGAGTCAAAATGAAGCCAAGGGTATGTTGTGAACCACTCATTCTGAAAATTATGATTACGTCCAGATTGGGTCCATGGAGGAATATCCAAAGGTTGATACGGTTCGTTTAAAGAGCATATCTTTTCGTGTGTGTTTTTAGTAAAAGCAAAAGAAACACTCTTTACAGGAGCAGATGGATCATCGGCGATGTTTTCTGTTAAATAAATGAATAAATTATTTAATTGAATTTCCGATCTCTGAGCAAGGCAACAAAACAATAAACAAGCATAATGACTCATTTTTTGAAATTATTATATTAATGGATTAATGATACAAAAAGAGGATGCAGCCAATAATAAAAAGCATCTGTTTTAGTTAACACTCTTTATTTGGAACGTTTCGGCTATGATTAACAAAGCCATCTTCAGCCCTCCAAGAGTATATTTTATATTATTAACATATAAAACAGATGTATTTATATTATTATGTATTTATATTATTAACATATAAAATAGATGTAGATATGTTAATAATATAAAATATACTCTTGGAGGGCTGAAGATGGCTTTGTTAATCATAGCCGAAACGTTCCAAATAAAGAGTGTTAACTAAAACAGATGCTTTTTATTATTGGCTGCATCCTCTTTTTGTATCATTAATCCAATTATATAACAGCCACAATTCGTTATAAACTTATTATATTAATACCTATGGTGTTTGTGGAAGAAATGTTACTGCTGGTACTAGGGCGATGCTCATGGTGCAAAGGACTACCCGTGCTAATGCTTCCTTTTTCTAAAGAGCCTACGAAAGAACCAGATATAATAAGAAATTTTCATTTTTTTATTAAATTTTTAGCGTACGTATATTTTTGGCGAAGAAAAATAAGTTTTTAAGAGTAGGCCTACGGCCATTCTTACCTGTTTCTTTTTTTAAAATAATCATCAATAAATCGACGTTTAGCCCTCGGGGCATGGCGTAGAGGTTAGCGTGCTAACCTCGTATACCAAACGTCGCGGGTTCGGACCCCAGGCAGTCCGATGATTTTATTTAAGCCAATTGGATACCAAATGACTTAAATAAAAATGCCTGGACCCCTATATGTATATTTATCAATAACGGTTATCGTCTAAAGTCTTAAATGGCCTGAGTTGCCGAAAAGACTGTGTGAATGTGTGTGTGAGTGTGAGTGTGAATGAGAAAAAAGTGTGAATGTTTTTAAAAAAAAAAAAAAAAAAAAAAAAAAAAAATCGACGTTTCATTTTTTTCTTCTTATAACTGTTAATCAACTACACTAAATAGTCTGTAGTCCTTTATATTTAACTTTTTCAAATATATAGTTTAACAATATGCAAATTATTTAATCAAAATTTTTTTTAGGCTATATAGTAGATTTGTTATTTACTATTTGAAGGAAATAAATATTTTTAATTTTCTTTATTTTAATTTTTTTTTTTCCAAGGCATAAAGTCTCAAGTTTTCATGTTATCTAAATTTTATTATTTTAATTCCATATAAAATGTATTTAGAATTTAGAAATACAATAGGTCTATATAAAATAAAAAAAATTTCTTACTTTTTTAATTTTTTTTAAATTTAAATAAAAAAAATTTTAAAATATATCATTTTTAAAACTAAATGAAATAAAAGAAGAAATTTTGCCCCCCCCTGCCCCCCTGTAGGATGCCAGGGGGGGGCAATGTACCCGTGCCCCCCCCAGTTCCGGCGCCTATGTAAGTATGGGAAAATATTTATATTTTGTTACCATGGCAACCATTTCTCCTATCTTTCCTATGAAGCACAAGAGTAAAGTGTACTTCAAACAATTTTGAGGGCAAAACGAGAATTTTGAAAGAGCATCTAAAAAATAATTGATTTTTGAATTTTAATCAAAATCGTTAGAGCGAATTTTGAGAAAATCGAAAAAAACTGAAAAAGTACATCAGTAAAGTACTAGTACTCTTTGGCCGATTTTGATTAAAAGCTTATTTTTCCGGTCCCGGGGGTGTTTAACTTAAATATAAAATTTCAGCCTCATAGCTCAATTCCTTCATGCTTAAAATTGAACACACACACACCCACCCACCCACCCACAGACAGACCATGTCGCGAAAACCACTTTTTTGGATTCAGGGGACCTCAAAACGTGAAGATCCATCAAAATCTCGACATCGAATTTTTGACATGAATCCAATACTTTCTCTCTATATATATATATTACATATATACATAGGTAAGAGAAAGTAAAAATTAATTTTCATAATTTTTAAGTTGCCCTTGGCTTTAAGGCAGAACAGGACCGAAGGTGTTACGCATGTTTTTCCCGATAAGATGGCGGTGTGTGTCATAAAAAGTATGCCCAAAAAATCAAGTAATTCAAAAATTTCCCAAGAGATGTCAGAATGATAGCTAATAATATTTAATGCATTTGGTTGATTTGCATTGATCTTTTAACAATAAATACTTTATAAATGTTAATATATATTATGTATCTTTTATAAAAGCATAAAAATATATAAATATAGGCCAGATATAGGCTAATAGGGGATCGGCTGTTAGACTAGCCTGCCATCTATTACAAGAATGCTGAACTAATTTGACAGTTGAATTTTAAATAAATCATCAAAGCTTATTTTAAAAATTTCTTAATTAATATGTGATTAATAATAACAATAAATTCATTTTTAAATTTAAAAAAAATTAAAGATTATTGGGACAGATTGTTTTTTTGTATTTGCTAGATAACAAAAAATTATTTACGATAATTTTTAAATGTCATTAAAAAAATTATAGCTCGATGTCCCAATAATCTCTTATGAATATAATTCATTTAAAACAAAACCGCATTGAAAAATTCCTAATAATAGTTTAGTTTCTTTCAAAGTACGTTTAGACGTCGCTCCTGAACCCCCTTAAACATTTTTTTCTTTACATTGTAGAGAACATTTCAACAAAAGTTTCATTCCTTACAACAATTAAATCAAATTGTGTTATAGGTAAAAAAAAAGAGAGAGAGAGAGATGAAGGGAGTAGAATGGTAGGGTGGGGCGTTAGTGTGCTTGCTTGCTCTCTCTCTCTCTCTCTGCCCGTTGGTTGCCAACGGCGGGAGGGAGAGTTGGTTGGTTAGGTCCCCCTTAGTTTAGTTCCGATCTTTTCACTGTACGAACGACCGGCGACCCGAGAGGATCGCTCGACCGGCCGCCACCTGTTGTTTGCCATACCCCGCTCCCGCTCCCGCTTCCCCGTGCCCTTCGTGCTTGAGCCTTGTTATACACGTGACTTGTCAGACGGCCCAACTCACACTCTCACCTGGCGGCACTTCTCTACTCAGGTAGGAAACTATCAACGGACGATAAAATTAAATAAAAAAATTCAATCAATAAAATATTTCTCTCTTGCACAATATTATTGCTATTTTTATAGTAATAAACTAGCTACGTAGTCTGCCTTTGACCTCCCACGTTGTTGTCTAATTTTTTACTTTCTCTTACCTATATATGAATATATATGATCCGTTTATTTTGAAAGTGGTATAAGTCCATTTTCTATTGTTTCGAGAAAATGAAAGGTTAGCATATCTGTTTACAACAGTGGCGTAGTGAGCTTAACTCGCGCCCGGGGCACAATATCTTTTTAGCGCCCCCCCGCATTCGAAAACCATAACATTATACAGAGGCGTATATGGAAATTTTTTTGGGAGGGCCCGAACTCAAAAATTTTCTTCCCTGCGGAAAATTTTTTGCCCTGCTGTTAAAATCATTTTACCTTTTTTTTAGGGAAGCTAAGTTTTGCGGAATTTTTCCCCCTCCCTGCGGGAAGGAAAAATTTTATTTTTTTTGCGGAACCAAATTTTTCCGTCACGCGGAAAATTTTTTTAATTTTTTTCCCGGACATTAAAATTATTTTTTGTTTTGAGAATTTGTTTGGCGCCCCTTTGTGAGTAGCGCCCGGGGCATGATGACCCCCCTTGCCCCCCTCTCGCTACGCCACTGGTTTACAAGGGCGGATCTAGAGGTGTTTCTTGGGGGGGGGTAATCTGGTGTGACTGGTCGCACAGCACACTAGTTTTTCTTAATTTCGGAAATTTAAAGGCGCATTCTGTATTTGTTTGCCAGAATATAAATGCAAAACAAATTTTTAAGTATTAATTTTTAAAATTTTACATTAAAAATAAATTTTTTTTCGAAAAAAAGTATTTTTTTTAAATCTCGGGGGGGGGGGGTAATTTTGTATCCGCCCTTGTCTGTTTATTAAAAAATCTATTTACCAACCAATTTTCAATTGTACAAAACATTGGAATTTTTTAAGAAATTTACCACTAGCTATTTATACATATAAAATTTACATTAATTTAAGCATAAATTATGTAATGTGTCATTTAAAAAAAAAAAAAAAAAAGAAGGACTTACACCACTTTCAAAATAAACGGTCCATATAGAGAGAAAGTTTTGGATTCATGTCAAAAATTATTATTAGTAGTAAAATTAGTATAAATTTTATTTATTTATTTATTTTGCATCTCCACCTGCAACTACACGCCAAGTAAACCTCCTGCTTCTGGTGTTATTATTATTAGGCCTATTATATATAAATATTTAAGGCCTTTATTTCCACCGAAACATTTCAGCCAGCACCTTATTGATTGTAATTCAATTTTCGTAATTAAAAAAAAAAAAAAAAAAAAAAAAAAAAAACTATTCATACATGCACTGTGTTTCCAAGAAAAAAACCAAAAATTTCTCCTTTTCGAAGGCCAACAAAGGCATTAGAACCAAAGGGCCCACCCTTCGGTGTCAAAAATTCGATGTCGAGGTTTTGATTGATATACAGATTTTGAGGTCCCCTGAATCCAAAAAAGTGGTTTTCGGTCTGTCTCTCTCTCTCTGTGTGTGTGTGTGTGTGTGTGTGTTCATTTCAATTTTCTCAAAATTCGCTCCAACAATTTTGTTGAAAATTCAAAAATCAATTATTTTTTTTAGATATTCTTTAAAAATGTATATTCTCATTTTGCTCTCAAAATTGTTTAAAGAGAACTTTACTCTTTTACTGAATCTTTTACTGAAATATATTAAATGCTTATTTAAGCAAGATTTGGTATCCAAATAGCTTAAATAAAATCATCGGACTGCCTGGGGTCCGAACCCGTGACGTTCGGTATAGAAGGTAGGCACGCTACCAACGACACCAAGCCCGGGGGTTACTTTACTCTTGTACTTGATAGAAATGATTGCCATGTTAACAAAATATAAAAATTTTCCCATGAATTTCAACATCTTGAATTCTAATATATCGGCGGAAACTAAATATATCTCAACACAAAAAAATCTGGTGCGACAAGCACAGTACACAACTTTGGTTTACAGTTGTATTCTGTCAGGGGCGTATATAGAAATTTTTTTCGGGGGGGGCCCGAACTCAAAAATTTTTCTGTGGAAAATTTTTTTTTAAGAAACTTAATTTTTTTTCACACGAAATTTTTTCCGGAACATTTTTTCCTTTGCGGAAGCAGTTTTCCATCCTGCGGAAAAATTTGTTGCGCTGATATCTGTATATCCCTATATATGTATATGTGTTTGGGAAATTTCAGGGGAGGCCCGGGCCCCCCTCGCCCCCCCCCCCCCCCCTTATATATGCCCCTGTATTCTGTGCTTGTCACACCAGATATTTTTTCTTCAAATAGAGTTTTTTCCTTGGAAAAGCTAGCAGCTAATTTATTTTAATATTTACAAACTCGGAATAAGTAAATTTTTTTTAATTTCTAGACGTTCTAGATGAGTTTTTCGAAAAATAATAAAAATAAAATAAAAAAAAAAGATTTAAAAAAAAAATGCTTTTATTTAAATTGAACTAAAAAGAGAGAAATAAGAAAGAAATAATTTAATTGTTCTTGTTAAAATTTTTTAATATTTGACTTAAAATAAAAGCGTTGGGCGCTTCGAAGTGATTCCGAGGCTCGCGCCCCACGCTTTTATTTTAATTTTAAGTCATAAATATTAAAAAATTTTAACAAGAACAATTAAATTATTTCTTTCTTATTTCTCTCTTTTTAGTTCAATTTAAATAAAAGCATTTTTTTTTTAAATCTTTTTTTTATTTTATTTTTATTTTAAGCTTTTTAGTCTTTTAGTCTTATCAAAAATCATCAATATGATAAAGTACTACATTAGTTTGGCCTGTATTGATTTGGTTCAATTGAAAAATTATTCATTATCATAAAAAAATGACTCGTAAATATCAAAATTCAAAACTATAGTTAATAGGGCCTTATTTGCGTGAGGTTTCAAATAAAGTACCACATTAGTTTGGTCTATTTTGATCAAAACCACCATATAGTGGCGTCATCAAAAATGACTCTTAAGTATTACATTTCACACCTCTAGCTCATCGGGAAGTCTTTTGAAATTACATTAATTCGCGAAGGGTTTCAAATAAAGTACCACATTAGTTTGGTCCATTTTGGTAAAACCAAACTCACAATTTGCGTCATCAAAAATGACTCTTAAATATCAAATTTCACACCTCTAGCTCATCGGGAAGTGTCCTTAACAAAGCCATAAAGTTGGTGACCTTGAAAGAGTAAGTTAAATAAAAGCATTTAATAAAAAATCTGGTGTGACTGGCGCACAGCACACAACTTTCTCTTACCCTTCGGTAAGAGAAAGTTGTGCACCGTGCTGGTCACACCAGATTTTTTGTGTCGAGATATATTTAGTTTCCGATAGCACCTTAGTTTCAAACTTGCATTTTAAATGTTGACTGCTTCAAATAAACTATGGTTATTTTTCAAAATTTTAATCTCATATTTGGACATTTTATACACAATATAGAATCGTAAATAAATACAAAATTTCATAAGAATTGGAAAAAAAAATTTTAAATGCCTAAAAAGTTCCCTTTTGAATCGAAATTAACATACAAATCCCTATAGGAAATTAACATTGTTCCTATGCGAAGATAAGGTGGAAAGGGAATTTAAAAAGAGTAGAGAGAGACGATAATGTTTGCAAGTGAGAGAGAGACATATATGTTTTCTTTGATACAATTAAAGACACAAATAAATTTAAAAAAAATGGGAATTTAAATAATAATTGATTTTTAATCTAATAAAAAGAAAAAGATTTAAATTCCGTTACCATGGCAACCATTTCTATCTTTCCTATGAAGAACAAGAGTAAAGTGGTCTTCAGAAGATTTCAACGGCAAAATGGGAATATACATTTTAAAGAGCATCTAAAAAATAGTTCATTTATGAATTTAAAAAAAAATCCTTGGAGGGAATTTTGAGAAAATCGAAAAAAACTGAAAAAGTACATCAGTAAAGTACTAGTACTTTTTGGCCGATTTTGTTCAAAAGCTTATTTTGAGATTCTTCAAAGGTACCTAAGTTAAATATAAAATTTCAATCCGCTAGCTCAACTCCTTCATGCTAAAAATCTGTCCACACACACACACACACACACATACACACAGACCAATTTGCGGGACCCACTTTTTTGGACTCAGGGGACCTCAAAACATGTATATCCATCAAAATCTCGACATCGAATTTTTGACATGATCGCAATACTTTCTCTCTCTATATATTTCATATATAGGGTACGAGAAAGTAAAAAACAATCTAAAATTCTTTTTGTAAAAAAAAAAAAAAAAAAACCTTAACAAAAATCCATCAGGTAGTTTCGGAATTAATGCCTTACAAAAGGAAAGTTAAAATTAGATCTCACAATTATTATTCTATAATTTATAACATATTATATATTAAATTTAAATTTTTGATAATTATGAAAACTTGGTCTCAAATTGAAATTGTATGTTTCTTCTTAATTATGAAAAGAAAATTATTATTATTCCATTCCAATTCTTGCTTGAGGATTTGTTTACATTCATGGAATACACAAATGAAAAGAATATATAAATATTTCTCTATACATTTTCTGTGGAAGAAATCGTAACTTTAAAAATCTGGTGTGACTGGCGCACAGCACACAACTTTCTCTTACCTTCGGTAATCGAAAGTTGTGTACTGTGCTTGTCACACCAGATTTTTTGTGTCGACATATATTTAGTTCCCGACAGTACGAAACATATGAATTCAGATGTAAAATTTATAAGTATGGGAAAATATTTATATTTTGTTACCATGGCAACCATTTCTCCTATCTTCCCTATGAAATACAAGAGTAAAGTGGTCTTCAGAAGATTTCAATCACAAAATGAGAATATACATTTTAAAGAGAATCTAAAAAATAATTGATTTTTGAATTTAAAAAAAAATCGTTGGAGCAAATTTTGAGAAAATCGAAAAAAACTGAAAAAGTACATCAGTAAAGTACTAGTACTCTTTGGCCGATTTTGATTAAAAGCTTATTTTTCCGGTCACGGGTGGTGTTTAACTTAAATATAAAATTTCAACCTCGTAGCTCAATTCCTTCATGATTAAAATTGAACACACACCCACCCACACACCCACAGACAGACCATGTCGCGAAAACCACTTTTTTGGATTCAGGGGACCTCAAAACGTGAAGATCCATCAAAATCTCGACATCGAATTTTTGACATGAATCCAATACTTTCTCTCTATATATATATTACATATATACATAGGTAAGAGAAAGTAAAAATTAATAACTCAAAAAGTTATGGGAATTTCGGGATGAAAATAATTTTCTGTATTCCCTAGAAGGTCCTCTTTATGCATAAAAAATTTTATTTCAAAATACCAACGGGAGGTTGCCTAAATAGAGCGTGACAGACAGACAGACGGACATTAGTGAATTATATATATAGATATCAATACATACGGTCGATGACATTCGAGGTGAAATTGTCATCTCACCTAAAAACAATTTAACCTCGCTTATTCCGACCCATTTATTTCATTGTTGAAATATTTTAATTATTGACTAAATATTATGTTAATTATTACACAAATAACATTATTATTTTTAATTGTTTGAAAAAGATGGAATTTTTTCAATCAACGCTCAAATAGGCTGTTCGTTAGCCAGGACCTCGACGCTTTCGCGGCGGGCGGACTCGCTTTTAATCCTATAGGTCGCCGGCCTAATTATTATTTTTATTTTCTGCAAAAAAAGAAATGCTATATTTTTATAAAATTATTAGATAAGTTAAGTAGTTTCAAAAACTTTTTCTTTACTTTTCAATCAATATCTCCTCTTTGACCTAAAAAAAAAGTCTAGTTAAAAGTTGGACGTGCATTTTCCTTTGCTTGCCTTCATTTCTATATAACATACCAAAGTATTATTCGACTTTGATGGCTTCGTTTCGGTACGATTTAGAAGCTTCTTCAGAACATAATTTTAGCAAAATACTACTGTTATTTGATGTAAATAAATAAAAACTTATATTTTTGCATTCATACGTAACGTCATTCAGGGAAACGCCTCTTTTTATAAAAAACCTTTGATAATTTGCATTTTTTTTTAATTATTAATGCGTTACTAAAAATAGATGCGACTTGGCATCAATAAAATAGAGAGAGAGAGAGAAAACTCATAATATGTTAATTCCAAAGAAATGTTTGTTTCATTTCCCATCAAGGTAATTGATTACATTACATTTATGACCTTGAATTCAATGATTGGCCACCATCAAATGAGAAAAATCCTTTTTTTCTTGATGGGCCAAATCGAACCCAGGATCTCTAGCCTATCATGGGCATCGGTTTGCTATTCTTTGACCAGCCCACCGTACCAACAAATCTCACGTTCCCTATTGGGAAATTTAGCATTTCAATACGCTACCTGGTGGCTTAAAGTCGAACTAGCGATTGTAGGATAAACCTTCATACGTTTAACGTGATATAAGGGACAAGAACATTTAAACATCTGATATAATTGTATTATTTAAAAAAAAAAGTTATAACCCACGAGTAAACATTATTGTTAGATTAATAAATAATACATACATACACTAATATATTCACAAATATGAAATTTTCTCCTTATAAAAATAAAAGCAATGTGTATCTACTTTGTGTTTATGGGTGTAAAAGTCATGCATCTAAGCATGAAACAGTTCGATTTCATTCTTTTCCAAAAAAAAAGACAGTCAGTGGCGTAACCAGGGGGGGGGCGAGGGGGGCTCGAGCCCCCCCGCCCCAGGCGCATCGAGCCCTTGGCGCCCCCCGAAACCGGCATAGGCGCCCTACGGCCTCTAAGATATAGCCCAGCGTATGTGATTTTATCATATTCTTTTCATCGATTGTCTTAAAAAATTGATTGTTTTCTTTTAAAATTATATTACAACTTGAATTCTACTATTTTAAAAGAATTTAATTCCAAAAATAATAAATAACGTATATAGAGGCTTTATAATTAAAATTTTTTTTATTTTGCAATATATAAGCCTTAATTTGATGTTTTATGCCTGTGGAGATTTACTCAGGATTCGTATAAACCTTAATATTTAATTTTTTGGAATTCAAAATTTTTTTAGGCATGAAGGAATTGAGCTATGAGGCTGAAATGTTATATTTAAGTTAAACACCCCCCGGGACCGTGAAAATAAGCTTTTAATCAAAATCGGCCAAAAAGTACTAGTATTTTACTGATGTAGTTTTTCATTTTTTTCGATCTTCTCAAAATGAAAGGGCTTTTACCATTCTTCAGGCCCGCCCGAGCTCGCCCGGAATTTTTTCAAACCCGCCCATTCCCGCCCGAGATTTAGTGAATGAATGAACGAATGTCTAGCAATTTTTAAATAAAATTTCATTTGCATGCCCGTCCGCCCGAACCCGTTTATTTAGACTTGCTACCCGCCCGTAATTTTTTCATGGCCTCCAAAGCCCGCCCGGCCCACGCCGCGTGCCGGGCGGGTAACGGGCCAACCCGTACCCGTGCAGGGCTCTAATCGGGGGTTCGGATCCCAGGCAGTCCGATGATTTTATTTAAGCCATTTGAATACCAAATGTCAAAGTCAAAGTCTTATATGAACCCTGTTATGCAATGGTGTGTCAAAGACCAAACATCGAGTTTTGAGAAAATCAACAATAAAGTTTTTTGTTTACATTGGATTCTATATAATTTTTCTTATCTATTGTGCAAGTAACATTAAATATAAATTTTTTTAGGACATATTTCATAAAAAATATTATTAATTATAGCATTTGAAACAATATTCCATGTTTAACCCAATTTTGAATTTTTTGGTCTTTGACACACCATTGCATAACAGGGTCCATATGGCCTAAGTTGCCGAAAAGACTGTGTGCACGTGTGTGTGAGTGTGAATGGGAAAAAAGTGTGTGTTAAAAAAAAAACATGGGGAATGACTTCCCCGAGACTTTCTCGTATATTCTATTGGAATTACGTCTGGGTGTGTGTGTGAACACGATTGCTTAAAAACCAAAGCAGCTAGATAGATGAAATTTGGTATATGCTCCTTACACTAAAATTGTAGATTTCTATCAACTTTTGGAGTAAATACGTCACTTGGAAGCACTAGCGGTCCCAGGGGGGGGGGCCCAGAGGGGCCCGGGCCCCCCCCATTGGACCGACAAAAATTCAAAAGTTTTATTTAATATTTTAAAACTAAACAAAAAATTATAAATTTGCCAGAATAGATAGCTAAAAACGCAGATTTTAGTGCCTAATTTTCAAAAATTTTTCCAAGCCCCCTAGACCTCCGGAAGTAGTCTGTCCGGATCTGGCCTCAATAAATCATGGTAACCCTAGGTATGATTACACTGTGCTACAAAATGAAACTTTTTTCTGGCCCCGAGAAAATTCCTTCAGATTCTTAAGTAAAATGACCTCCTGAATCCAAATATGACCTTCGTTTACCCTCAGCACGTACCGTTTTCGGGGGGTAGCCCCCTACTTAGTTCCACCCCTTTTCGTTAATTATAGGGCCACGAAAAAAATATGGAGGGATGAAAAGGAATATTTTAGCCTTAACATTTCTTCAGAAGGTCTAGAGAAGTGAAAAATTAAAAAAACATTAACATTTGGATGCGGGGGAGGATTTTGTCCCTTAAAATGCAAAAAAATCATTAAAAATGATCAATTTTTTCTGATTTTTCACAATTTTTTCACTGATTTTCTACATATTCAGGCGGACAGACCCACCTCACCCTTCCTTAAACATCCCTCAACTAAAAAAAAATATATGGATAAAGCAGGTGTGGGGTGTGAGCGATTCCGAAGCCCTTGCAAGAAGAATTTTTTTCAAAATTTGACAAGAAATAATTTCTACCCCTTTAGATAAAATATGGCAATATTGAAGGACTTAGAAGAATCCGTAAATATAACTTTAAATTTGTGGAGATCAGCCCAAAAAAAAAAATTATAGGCTCATATTTGCCAATTTGACCAACTGAGCTGTGAATCTACCATCTTCTTGCAAGCGCTTCGGAATCGCTCACACCCCACCCGCTTTGTCCTATATATTTTTTTTAGTTGAGGGATGTTTAAGGAAGGGTGAGGTGGGTCTGTCCGCTGGAATATGTAGAAAATCAATGAAAAAATTGTGAAAAAATCGATCATTTGAAATTGATTTTGATGATTATTTTTAATGATTTTTTTGCATTTTAAGCGACTAAATCCTCCCCCACATCCCCCCCCCCCCCCCCTTGGATCCAAATGTTAATGTTTTTTAACTTTTCACTTCTCTAGACCTTCTGAAGAAATGTTAAGGCTAAAATATTCCTTTTCATCTCTCCAAATTTTTTTCGTGGCCCTATAATTAACGAAAAGGGGTGGAAATAAGTAGAGGGCTCCCCCCCCCCCGAAAACGGTACGTGGTGAAGGAAAACGGAGGTCATATTTGGATTCAGGAGATCATTTGACTTAAGAATCTGAAGGAATTTTCTCGGGGCTTATTTTCTTGTAGCACAGTGTTATTAATCATGATATTTCAGTAAACTTGGTAATTTTTTACAATTGATCAATTTTTGACTTGCTCATGTTTTCGTGTATGTTAACGGTTACAGAAATATAGCTCTACATTGTTTAAGGGTTAAAAGGTGGCTATTAAAACTTTTTGAAGATGGCTACTAAGCGAGAGTGACGTATCATTTTGATATTATTCAAATTAGGCAATACAATTGTTTAAATGATTTTCGGACAATTTTCTTTTTTTTAATTTCATTTAAGATCTTTTTCGGCATCGAAGGCCATTTATTTCAATTGGATTGGTAGCCGATCTAATTGAAATAAATTGTCGCATGAGACGGGATGCGAACCCGAGGTACAAATAGCCAGCACGCTACCTATTACACCAAGGCCCGAGGGCATCTTCGGTACTCAATGACGAGCGAAATATGTTCTGACACGAGTCTTCAAAATTGTACCGTTTTGTTTTAGCATATTATAAAATTTGTAAACGAATACAGTTCTTTATCAATGTTAATTTGAATCCGGAACTAAATAAATATCACCCCTATTACCCACTACTCTTCTGGTGTGCGTCACTGCCTCTTCACCTTCTCTACATAAATTTTGGACCATTGGCTAACAATCCCGGGGAAATAAATAGAGACGGGGTTTAAATGGCTTTCGCTGCCGAAAAAAAGCTTAAATGAATAAAAAAAAAAAAATTTGGGCCCCCCCCCCCCCTTGACCAAATCCTGGGACCGCCACTGCTTGGAAGTAGTACTTTACCTAATAAGTTTTTTCAGAAATTTCGAAATTTTCAATTTCTTTGTCATATTATGATAAAATACTCAATTTTAAAAAGTTTTTATTCTTTGATATTTTTCCGAAAACTGAATAGTTTTTTAAATAATCACAGAAGAAAACGACATTTTTCTTAAAAGCAAAGAAAAATCAAAACAAAATCATACAGGTGTCATTAAAAAACATGTAAATATAAACAAATTCGCTGAGGAAATTACAGGATGCAAGAAATTTGCTCGCCGAAGGCGAGCAAGGGGGTCCAGGGGGCGGAGCCCCCTGGAAAATCGGCGCCCTAGTTAAGCTTCGCCCCCCCCCCGCCCTCAAAGGCTGGTTACGCCGCTGAAGACAGTATAGTGAAAATTATAAATAATTTTATTGTAGAAGAATCAATCTATCAGATTTAGAAGCCTTCTTTTTAATTTTTGCCTCTATCTTTTTCTTGTTTTTCTCCAAAACAATTGTGCTCGAGCAAAGGTCTCTCATATCGTATTTTTTTAAGAGCTGATTTATGTGGTGCAGTCCAAACACATTTTTTGTCTGTACACGTGATATTTTTTAAATCTTCTAAATTATTTTTGTAAGTATAAAAAAAAATCTGGTGTGACTGGCGCACAGCACACAACTTTCTCTTACCCTTCGGTAAGAGAAAGTTGCGCACTGTGCTGGTCACACCAGATTTTTTGTGTCGAGATATATTTAGTTTCCGATAGCACCTTAGTTTCAAACTTGCATTTTAAATGTTGACTGCTTCAAATAAACTATGGTTATTTTTCAAAATTTTAATCTCATATTTGGACATTTTATACACAATATAGAATCGTAAATAAATACAAAATTTCATAAGAATTGGAAAAAAAAATTTTAAATGCCTAAAAAGTTCTAAAGGGGAGCCCCTTTTGAATCGAAATTAACATACAAATCCCTATAGGAAATTAACATTGTTCCTATGCGAAGATAAGGTGGAAAGGGAATTTAAAAAGAGTAGAGAGAGACGATAATGTTTACAAGTGAGAGAGAGACATATATGTTTTCTTTGAAACAATTAAAGACACAAATAAATTTAAAATAAATGGGAATTTAAATAATAATTGATTTTTAATCTAATAAAAAGAAAAAGATTTAAATTCCGTTACCATGGCAACCATTTCTATCTTTCCTATGAAGAACAAGAGTAAAGTGGTCTTCAGAAGATTTCAACGGCAAAATGAGAATATACATTTTAAAGAGCATCTAAAAAATAATTGATTTTTGAATTTTAAAAAAAATCCTTGGAGGGAATTTTGAGAAAATCGAAAAAAACTGAAAAAGTACATCAGTAAAGTACTAGTACTTTTTGGCCGATTTTGTTCAAAAGCTTATTTTGAGCGTGTGGGAAGGTACCTAAGTTAAATATAAAATTTCAATCCGGTAGCTCAATTCCTTCATGCTAAAAATCTGTCCACACATACAGACACACGCACACACGCACACACGCACACACGCACACACACACACACACACACAGACCAATTTGCGGGACCCACTTTTTTGGACTCAGGGGACCTCAAAACATGTATATCCATCAAAATCTCGACATCGAATTTTTGACATGATCGCAATACTTTCTCTCCTATATATTTCATATATAGGCTAAGAGAAAGTAAAAATTATTAATTTTATATTTAATTACCGGTATTAATTTTTTAGTTAATTTATCATTTATTTATCTTGTATTTATTATTACAATAAAATATTTCAAACACTTTTTGGCTAACATCATATCAGATATCATAAATAGCGGTTACAGAATAAAAGTACAGCCCCAAATGTGCTTGCAGGTACTTCCTAATCCAGCCTTATACGAGCATCTATCCCAATTGTTATTATTATTATAAAATTTGATCATTTATTTCATGAAATTCTTCTCGTAAACTTGTTGTTTGTAAACAGAAAGCAAGAATTTGGTCTGTCATTGAAACTGTCATTACTATTACTCACTTTAAAACATGACCAGGATCAATAATATTGTCTCCACAAATAAAATTTCTATTAGTAAGTGTGGCAGAAGAAAACCTACAAATTTCCTGTATCCAGACACCCATTTTTTATTTTTTATTAAACTTTTTGTCTCATAAAACACGAGTACTTGCGTATCAGCTCAGCCATTCAATCCTACAATCGTTAGTTCATTTTTTGCCACCAGGTGAAGCCACGCCTCTCCCATAGATCCAAATATATACAGTTAGCATTGTATTTCTCTACTGACAAATGTGAGAGAAAAAATTTCTCACTTGTTAGATATTTTTAAAACCAGCATAAAATCATCAGGAAAGCAAATTAATTTTCTATTTTCGGAAGAAAAAAGCTTGATTCTTCAGGACAAAAGTCTTTTTTTTAAAATAAATTTAAGATCCCTTTCAGCAACTGAGGCCATTTATTTTTTCGCCTGGGACGGGATGGGAATCCTGAATCTTTGGCTTATGCTCTACATGTACTGTACAAAGGTTCTAAAAAACACAAAAGATTTTGTATTCTTACAACATAATAACAATAAATTAACCTACTCATTGTTTTCGACATTCGAGGAAGAAAAAATCTGGTGTGACTGGCGCACAGCACACAACTTTCTCTTACCTTCGGTAATCGAAAGTTGTGTACTGTGCTTGTCACACCAGATTTTTCGTGTCGACATGTATTTAGTTTCCGACAGTACGGTTCATTCGATTTTCAAGATGTAAAATTTATAAGTATGGCAAAATATTTATATTTTGTTACCATGGCAACCATTTCTCCTATCTTTTCTATGGAATACAGGAGTAAAGTGGTCTTTAGAAGCAAAAAGTACTAGTACTTTACTGATGCACTTTTTCAGTTTTTTTCGATTTTCTCAAAATTTGCTCCAACGATTTTTTTTTAAATTCATATATCAACTATTTTTTAGTTGCTATTTAAAATGTATATTCTCAATTTGTGATTGAAATCTTCTGAAGACCACTTTACTCTTGTACTTCATAGGAAGGATAGGAGAAATGGTTGCCATTATAAATATTTTCCCATACTAATAAATTTTACATCTTGAATTCTAATATATCGGCGGAAACTAAATATATGTCGACAAAAAAACAAGCACCTTTGGTAAGAGAAAGTTGTGTGATGTGCGACCAGTCACACCAGATTTTTTTTCTCTAATTTAATCTTACGAAGTTTAAATTAGCAGCATTTTTTTTTAATCAGCTAATAGGCCTAGATAATGAAATATTTATTAGATTTTTTTTTGACAAATTCATATTTCAACAACGTCAAAGAATACGGAAATCCAAGCAGGTAGGCAAGTCAAAGAACTCTGTGACTTGTTAAAAGCCATATAAAATTCATTATTCGCAATGACTAAATGTTTCATGTCCTAGATTTTAATCTTGTTTTTTTTTCTCTCTCTCTCTCTTTCTCTTTATTTTAAAATTTCAAACATATGGTTTATGATTTATTATACTTTTTCTTTCTTTCTATATATTTATAAATAACGTTATTTTTGTTACCTGATATTGTTTTTATTTTGTTATAAAACGGTAACGTCAACAGTGCAGTCACTCTCCCTAGTAAATTTAGAAAAACAATAAATATTTTGATTTTGAGTCAAAGAAGAGAATTTATGAAAAGATTCGTCTCCGTTCAGAAGGTCCCTTTTGATATTAGACATGCATAAACAATCACATATTTACTGCGAGAGGTCATGGGGATGCTATTAATTAAACATAAAAGTTACGACTACGAGCTAGGACTCACAAAAAAGAATTTTTGACAACAAATTGTAGCTCAGCGAGCCCAAAAACGTAAATATATCAAGACGGTTTTCAGAAACTGCATTATAACTAAAATACAATCACTCACACTCCGTTTAAATTGTTTATCCGAGAAGTTATTAAAATCTAATTTTTCCTAGATCCGAATGTTGTTTAAAGGATTATAGGAGAACTGTCATCTTAATAGGAAACATCCCTTTCTAGGCCAGTCAATAAAGACAAAAAAAAGGCCTTAAAGTAAAGTATATCTGCATTTTTGGTATGTTATTTGGGCCCCTTAGGGAGGTGTGAAACCACATTTTGCAATTAAAAAAAGTTGTGCTTCCCGCGTAATGCGAGAAAAACAGCTTAATTTTCGCACTTTTTTCAGTTTTTGCAGTTTAATTCAAAAACTATGGGGTTTTTGACATTAGTTGCTTATACCATTTTGAAAGTATATTAAATTTGAAACAATTGAAACCAAATTTCAGCTCCGTATCTCTAATAGTTATTGAGATATGGTGATTGCAAAATGTACAAGATTTTCATAAATGTTACAATTTTCTAATTTTACTTATGTTTTAAGCCGTATATCGGCATAATCGCTCATGCTTAGAGAAAAATTGTGATAAATTGAGTTTTAGCACATTTAATTACCTTTCATTTAAGCGCAAAACGGGGTCGTTAACTCTTATAGTTCTCCTGTAATCTTAAAAAACAAAAATTCCAATAATATAAGTTTTAAATAACCCTACATGGAATTCCATCATATCTCAAAAACTATTAGAGATACAGAGCTGAAGCTTGAATTGTTTCAAATTTAATATACTTTCAAAATGGTATAAGCAAATAATGTCAAAAAGCCCATAGTTTATGAATCTCGATATTGATTGACCTATTCTATATAGAAAAGAAAAAATTTTGTCTATAAGGCCGGTATCACACTGGGACACCAGAGTCGCGCAACCAGTTGCGACACCATTCAGAATACACGTAAGCATATGGAGCATATCTCACTTGGTGTCTCCACAAATTTGGTTGCGCCACCAGCCGTGCAGTGTCCGTACATCCTACTGGTGTCTCCACCGCTGTGGTGGCGCCACCAGTCAAATGTATAGAATTATATGGCGCTTCACTTACCGTACTCGGACACCAGTTGATGGCAACCGCTTGTGAAAGGACCTGTTTTTCCGTGCGTTTTCATCATTAGTTTCGATACAGAAAGATTTACGTCCATATTGCAAATTGAATTTGAGATCAGATTTTTAAAATGAGCAGCACTGCTGATGTCTCTCTTGGTTGATGCGGTAACCACGGTGTCCCAGTGTGATATCAGTAGGGTGGCTCTTAGCTACTACTGGGGAAAAATTTTTTTGAGATTTTTTTTTGACGCTACCCCCTAGTTTGGTGCCATTGCCAAAAAAAATAACCTGTGTAAAATTTCAGCTCAATCGGATAAGGGGAAAGGGTGCCCCAAGAGCCCTGAAAATCGAAAAAAAATCAGAAAATATTCATTTTATTTATTTATCTTGTTAAATATAAATTATATACAAAAAAGTGTTATATAAAAGTTGTAGATCTATAAAAAATACACATAATAACATCTATCAGTTTTTTATGTACGGCTAACGGTTTCAGAGAAAACCGCGAAAATCCATTTTTAATTTCTCTTACCTATACATGTAATATATATAGAGAGAGAAAATATTTGGTTTCATGTAATAAATTTGATGTCGAGATTTTGATGGATATACACGTTTTGAGATCCCCTGAGTCCAAAAAGATGGTTTATGCAACATGGTCTGTCTCGGTGGGGGTGGGGGTGGGGGTGTTTTGTGAACAAAATATCTCATGAACGAAAAGAGCTAGGACGTTGAAATTTTATATTTAATTAAAGTACCTCCCTGGCACCTGACACGAAGCTTTAGAACAAAATCGACCAAGAAGTACTACTGATGCACTTTTTCAGTTTTTTTTTATTTTCGATTTTCTCAAAATTCGTTCTAACGATTTTGATTAAAATTCATAAATCAATTATTTTTTAGATGATCTTTGAAATGTATATTCTCATTTTGCCCTTGAAATATTTTAAACACACATTACTCTTGTACTTCATAGAAAGATAGGATCAATGGTTCTCATTATAAAAAAATTATTTGAAAGTTGTGTTCTGTGCTTATCATACCAGATTTTTCGTGTCAACATATATTTAGTGTTCAAAAGTATGGTACATGTGAATTTTAAAATGTAAAATTTATAAATACCTGGTATAGAAAAATATTTATATTTTGTTATAATGAGAACCATTGATCCTATCTTTCTATGAAGTACAAGAGTAATGTGTGCTTCAAAATATTTCAAGGGCAAAATGAGAATATACATTTCAAAGATCATCTAAAAAATAATTGATTTATGAATTTTAATCAAAATCGTTAGAACGAATTTTGAGAAAATCGAAAATAAAAAAAAACTGAAAAAGTGCATCAGTAAAGTACTAGTACTTCTTGGTCGATTTTGTTCTAAGCTTCGTGTCACGTGCCAGGGGGGAGGGAGCTTTAATTAAATATAAAATTTCAACCTCCTAGCTCTTTTCGTTCTTGAGATATTTTGTTCACAAAACACCCCCACCCCCACCCCCACCGAGACAGACCATGTTGCATAAACCATCTTTTTGGACTCAGGGGATCTCAAAACGTGTATATCCATCAAAATCTCGACATCAAATTTATTACATGAAACCAAATATTTTCTCTATATATATATATTACATGTATAGGTAAGAGAAAGTAAAAAAATAGATTTTCGCTGTTTTCTCGGAAACCGTTAGCCGTACATAAAAAACTGATAGATGTTATTATGTGCATTTTTTATAGATCTACAACTTTTATATAACACTTTTTTGTATATAATTTATATTTAACAAGATAAATAAATAAAATGAATATTTTCTGATTTTTTTTCGATTTTCAGGGCTCTTGGGGCACCCTTTCCCCTTATCCGATTGAGCTGAAATTTTACACAGGTTATTTTTTTTGGCAATGGCACCAAACTAGGGGGTAGCGTGAATAAATTTCCAACTTCGAAAAATAAGAGCCACCCTAGTGATATCAGCCTAATAGATGATCTTTATAATGATGTGAGTTGACGATTGAAAGTCACTTTATTTTCGAGCCTTTCGATATTTTTGGTTAAAAACTCCCATAGAAATAATTAATTTTTTTAAATTGATAAAAATAATAATAATAATAATTAGAGGTGGGCATTCCGTTCGCGAACGGGTCGCGAAGAACGGGTCGTTGAAGTGAACGGGAGTGAACGGGTCGCGCTTTTAACCGTTCGCCGTTCGCCGGTCCTCTGTTCGTTGTTTTGACCTGTCTTCGGCGACCGACCGGTCCTCCGTTCATTTGTTTTATCCGTTCGTTTGGCGAACGGCCGGTCATCCGTTCATTTGTTTTATCCGTTCGTTTATCCGTTCATTTGTTTTATCCGTTCGTTTATCCGTTCATTTGTTTTATCCGTTCATTTGTTTTATCCGTTCGTTTATCCGTTCATTTGTTTTATCCGTTCGTTTATCCGTTCATTTGTTTTATCCGTTCGTTTGGCGAACGGCCGGTCATCCGTTCATTTGTTTTATCCGTTCGTTTATCCGTTCATTTGTTTTATCCGTTCGTTTGGCGAACGGCCGTGTTTTAGCTTTTCTTCCTTACTCCTTCGAGTTCGTCCGGGATTTTTCGTTGAAATTCGGTAAAACTTTGGATGTTTAATTTTAGGTTCATTCTGAACTTAGAAACACATACAAGTCATAGAACTTTTCTGTCAAAGTATTTCAAATTTCACGGTAAACTTATTTTTCACATGTTTAATTATTTATTTGGTTTTAATTTCCTGATGAGTTCAATATTTCAATCTGATTTCAATACTTAATTATTCATAAGGTCAGTTGGATTATTATTTATGTCTAATTAATGAATTAATTATCATTTTACTTTAACTATAATTGAATAAAAAAAATAGAATATATAACTTTTTTTAATTTATATAATATTTTAACTTATTAAATTTGGTTTTTATTTTTTTGAATTTTTGATAAAATTTTGATAACTAATTATGAATTGTATTTCTAAAAATATTAATATTCATCTTATTTCAGATTATTTTTATTCACCCTTTGGTTTCTTCAACACAAAATTTTCCATAAAAAATTTTGAATTTTTTCAAATTTACTTGGTTTTAGATCAATAATTTATAAGGTAAGTAAGCTAAATGATTTTTTTATATCTAATTAATATATCACCTTAAAAAAAGATAAGAGTATCAAATTATTTAGAATCGAATAAAATAAAAAATGAATATTAATTTTTTAACATATATCTATAAATTGCCTTTTTATTTTATATTCTTTATTAAATTTTATTCCAAATAAATTATTAATTTTTATTATTTGTTAAAAAATATTTGATTATTTTATACACGATATAACTAAATTGTTTATTTTCCTATTTTCCTAATAATTGGCTGCTTTTTTCATGACTTAAATTTAGAACTATCGTTAATATAATTAGCTATGCCAATTTTATAATTAAATCCATATAGATATATCAAAAGTAAACATTTTCAGATGTCCCACAAGGCCAGCACAATCAAGTCCAGCGAATTATGGGATCACTTTAATCCCAAAGAAGCTAGCCTCAAGAATTGATTCTTCAAAGTGTCCTTTTAGACCCTAGATTTAAAAAAAAGGGATTTAAGGACAACGTTGCAAAATATAAACAAACGTATGATAGTTTGGTTGGGCAAATTAAAAATATTATTTCGCATGAATCGAGGAATTCAACAAGTGAGACACCGGAAAATCTCTCTATAGAAACTTCGGTTTCATCGACTTCGATATTGTGGGAGGAATTTGACAAGGATAACCATTCCTTTAGTGAAATAAAGGATCCCAAGGCATTGGCCATTGTGGAAATTGATAAATTTTTAGCAGAGCTATTGCTTAAAAGGGATCAAGACCCTTTATTATGGTGGGAGCAAAGGAAACTAATATATCCCCATATATATCAAATCGTTTTAAAGAGATTATGTATTCCTGCCAGTTCTGCACCCTGTGAAAGGATATTTTCCAAGGCAGGACAAATTTTAACGGAGAGAAGAAGTAGGTTAACTTCTTCAAATTTAAATCAAATTGTATTTTTAAACAGCAATATATAAAATGTTCATTAAAAATGTTAAACTATATTTTCAAGAGTCGCGGGAGCGACTCGTCGCCGAGCATGTGAAAAGCAAAAGAAAGCAAAGAAACTCTTAATACTATCATTTAGTTGACATTCCAATAGATGCCAATGGCCCATTGCATTTAGATGGACGAGTCGTCCCTAGACTATATTATCAAGAATGATTTTAAATCCTTAATAAAAGATAGGGACGTGAAAAAATTTTTTGAGAAACTTTTCTCTTTCTGGGCGAATATCTCAAAAAGGTTTTAAGATATCGGAGCCAAATTTTTTTTATATTAAACTAGGATAAATAAGGATTATTTTGAGCACGAATTCAAAAAAAAATTCCAGTCCCAAAAAGAATGGCAGAGGCTCAAAGTTGAGATTTTGCCGATTTCGGAAGGTCAAAAGTTAGTCTCTTATTTTTCCTTTTTTTTCATTCTTTTCTTCAATTTTCAAATTTTTAGACAAAGCTACAGGTTTCCCTGCTGGACCGATTTGGATGAAATTTAAAATACAAATAGATACTATCAAAAACCCGATACCTTTGATATAAAATTTCATTTTGGATCAAAAGTGACTTTTTGAGAGGTATTCAAAATTTCAAATTTGTCCTATCTTTAACGTGGCGAAAAGACAATTTTGACTATTTTACTCCCTGATGACGTCATCTAGGTACATATCTATTAATATTAGTAATTTTCATCCCTAATGGAATAACAATTTTTAGGATAAATCCATTCAGATAGAAATACAATAGATTAACGTGATAAGAAGAAGTGCTACCAACATAACAAAAATAAAAATCCTAAAATTTTATAAAATTTGGTGAAATCCTATGTTTATCGCTTCGAATGGATACCAAACGAAGTATTTACAATCTACCAACATAACAAAAATAAAAAACCTAAAATTTTATAAAATTTGGTGAAATCCTATGTTTATCGTTTCGAATGGATACCAAACGATGTATTTACATTCTACCAACATAACAAAAATAAAAAACCTAAAATTTTATAAAATTTGGTGAAATCCTATGTTTATCGTTTCGAATGGATACCAAAAGATGTATTTACATTCTACCAACATAACAAAAATAAAAAACCTAAAATTTTATAAAATTTAGGGAAATCCTATGTTTATCGTTTTGAATGGATACCAAACGATGTATTTACATCCTACCAACATAACAAAAATAAAAATCCTAAAATTTTATAAAATTGAAATCCTATGTTTATCGTTTCGAATGGATACCAAACGATGTATTTAATTTTTACTGTTTGGAATGCATATTAAAAGATCTATTCATGGGATAACTTAATATTTAATAAACAAAAATTAATAAATAATATTTTCATGTAATATTTCACAAAAAGAAGTGAAATCTCAGCCAAAAACATCGGAGATGCAAAAAGGGGCGCCTCGCATTATTTTTGCCTAGCGTCGAGGTGAAATCAAAAAAATGCGCCTCGCTTTTCTGATTTATATAAAAGCGAGGATATATGAAACAAATAAAATTCTGTAGGGGTTTTATTTAAGTGAAAATATTTCCTCGCTTTTATATAAATCAGAAAAGCGAGGCGCATTTTTTTGATTTCACCTCGACGCTAGGCAAAAATAATGCGAGGCGCCCCTTTTTGCATCTCCGATGTTTTTGGCTGAGATTTGTTTATTTTTACATATAACCTTTATATATATATATAGGCCTATATATTCTTGTGGTAAACTTTCCAGCTAAACTATCCCCCTCCCCCTCCGTAACTTATAGTATAATTTTTGAAATAAAATAAATATGAATTCTTACCTAAGCTTAACTCTTAAATTTTAACAAGGCATGTTTTTTTTTGTTTGGGGGGGGGGGGGGGGAAGAGAAATTGAAAAAAAGAACGGTGAACGGGTCGTGGTGAACGGGTCGTTTCAGAATTCGAACGGCGAACGACCCGTTCCTCAAAAAGAACGATTTTGCCCATCTCTAATAATAATATTTATTTGATCATTTTGTTGTATACATTGTGCTCGCACTGGGCGAATGTATTTGTTTATTACAATCAAACGTTTCGAGCAAGTGCTCTTTTCCTTTTTCTTCAATTTTAATACGTAAATTGATAAAAAAAAAAAATTTAATATATAATATCTTATAAATTATAGAATAATAATTGTGAGATCTAATTTTAACTTTCCTTTTGAAGGCATTAATTTCGAATCTAGCTGATGGATTTTTGTAAGGTTTTTTTACTTTCTCTTACCTATATATAAAATATATATATAGAGAGAGAAAGTATTGCGATCATGTCAAAAATTCGATGTCGAGATTTTGATGGATATACATGTTTTGAGATCCTCTGAGTTCAAAAAAAGTGGGTCCCGCAAATTGGTCTGTGTGTGTGTCTGTGTGTAACGATTTTTAGCATGAAGGAATTGAGCTACCTGATTGAAAGTTTATATTTAAGTTAGGTACCCTCCCAGACACACAAAATAAGCTTTTGAACAAAATCGGTCAAAAAGTACTAGTACTTTACTGATGTACTTATTTAGTTTTTTTTTTTTTTTTTCGATTTTCTCAAAATTTTTTAAAATTCAAAAATCAATTATTTTTTAAATGCCCTTTGGAACTTTTTACGCATTTAAAATTTTTTTTTCCAATTCTTATGAAATCTTGTATTTATTTAGGATTCTCTATTGTGTATAAAATATCCAAATATGAGATTAAAATTTTGTAAAATAACCATAGTTTATTTCAAGCAGTCACTGTTAAAAATGCAAGTTTGAAACTAAGGTGCTATGGGAAACTAAATATATCTCGACACAAAAAATCTGGTGTGACCAGCACGGTGCACAACTTTCTCTTACAGAAGGGTAAGAGAAAGTTGTGTGCTGTGCGCCAGTCACACCAGATTTTTTTCTTCTTTTCGGCCGCTTATTGTTTTATTCCTCAGGACTAATAAGTTGTCATAAATTGAAGGCATGTACTGTACGAGGACAATCCCAAAAGTAAGGTCTCCTATTTTCTTGAAACGAATCGTAAGAGCCGTTTTTGAAAACTGATGTGCTTACAAACAAATAAACGTACATTGCTCGTTTAATAGTATAAGATACATTTCTATGACCGCAGGTCCAGAAGATGTGAGCGAAGAGTTCTTAAAATGTCGACGGAAATATTTAAATTTTTTAGCTACCCAATTTCTCTTATTCTTAAAAAAAAATCAAATAAAAGCAATAGTTGACTTAACTTTATTGTCTTTGAAGAAGTAACATTACGTATGCCCTCGGGCTTGGTGTAGTTGGTAGCCTTGTATACGAGTCGAGGGTTCGGATCCCAGGCAGTCCGATGATTTTATTTAAGCCATTCATTATTCGAAATAATTTTATTTCTAACCCTGGTCGTACACGAGGACATTTTTTAAGCAATTTCTGGCGACATTTCTGGCTCCATAAAAATGTCTTCGTGTATGACAGCAAAAATGTAATTGGAATTGGAATTGGCTTGAAAAAAATCTGGTGTGACTGGCGCACAGCACACAACTTTCTCTTACCTTCGGTAATCGAAAGTTGTGTTCTGTGCTTGTCACACCAGATTTTTTGTGTCGACATGTATTTAGTTTCCGACAGTAGGGTACAATTGAATTCAAGATGTAAAATTTATAAGTATGGGAAAATATTTATATTTTGATACCATGGCAACCATTTCTCCTATCTTTTCTATGGAGTACAAGAGTAAAGTGGTCTTCAGAAGATTTCAATCACAAAATGAGAATATACATTTGAAAGAGCATCTAAAAAATAATTGATTTTTGAATTTTAAAAAAAATCGTTGGAGCAAATTTTGAGAAAATCGAAAAAAACTGAAAAAGTACATCAGTAAAGTACTAGTACTCTTTGGCCGATTTTGATTAAAAGCTTATTTTGTCGGTCCCGGGGGGTGTTTAACTTAAATATAAAATTTCAACCTCATAGCTCAATTCCTTCATGCTTAAAATTGAACACACACACACCCACCCACACACACACCCACCCACACACACACACACACACAGACAGACCATGTCGCGAAAACCACTTTTTTGGATTCAGGGGACCTCAAAACGTGAAGATCCATCAAAATCTCGACATCGAATTTTTGACATGAATCCAATACTTTCTCTCTATATATATATTACATATATACATAGGTAAGAGAAAGTAAAAAATGTTTGTTCTATTTTTTCGGGCCAAATCGGCGCAATCAGAATGCGCACAAACGCAAACGCGTCGAAAATGGCCGTTTGAAGACATTTCTCGGTCAAGAAAAATGTCTCCAGAGGGTGCGCAGTAAATCGACCATATCTGGCAACTGACACCGCCTTTTTGGACATTTGTTGTCATCATAACCTAGAATTTTTCAGTTTTTGACAGCGGTTGACAGATCTTTAAAATAACTATTTATATTATCAAATTATCATAACAATATAAAATTATATATATACTCACCTTATTTGGAAAATACATAAATTAAAGTAAGACTTTAGTATTAAAATTAAATTGGGGATTATTAAATTCCATTATTACTTATTTAAATTTTCACTTGGAATATAATCTTTGATAATAACTAAAATTATTTTATTTTAGATGGATTTATAAACATTTAAATTGTGGAAGTGTAGTATAATATATGAATGCTTTCATTTCTTTATAATATAAAAATACATTTTAGTTTTATGATTAACAAAATTTTAAATAAATAAAATTTTCATTGTGCATATAATATTTGTTATTTACCTAAAGAAACCAAAAATCCTTTGTAAAGATATTAAAAAACAATTCTTATCTTATTTTTTCTAAATGCGGTGTGTCTATATATATATATATTTTTTTAACAAATATATATTTCTATGTATAGTAAGACCACTATTATAGTTTTCAACTTTAAAAAAGTTTTTGATTCAGCTGTAATTTTCAAATTTTTTTTATGTTTCTGCTGCAAATTGGCCCCAAAAAT